>RJWM01003002.1:0-119135 GCA_004363535.1 Dasyprocta punctata | reverse complement strand
GAAAGCATTGCTTTGAGGAAAGTGTATATTACAAATACCACATTAACGCATAAAATAGTAAAATAAACATAAGAAGCATTTGTTTCCACAGTTAAGTAAAAGAATATTTTTCATGCCTATATCTTGTATTCTGAGCAACTACTTTGAAGATAACAATGCACAATGTGTTAACCACTGTTAATCCTGTATTAACTTGTTCTGAAATTCTGTGCCATTGTTTCTATTGTTTCTTTTCTTTAAAATAAAAAAAGCAATACTTTGGAAAGTAAATGGGTGGATTTGCTAAATATAAACAGATTTTTAGAGATTAAAAACCAAGCTAATAGAATAAAAACATCTAAGAATTGTTCTTCTATGAAATACAACAAAATACATAGATCATTAATATCATATCAAGAAACCAGTAAAAATATAAATTCAAAGTATTAGATTGTTGTTGTGAAAACAACCATAGAAAAGATATTAACAAAATCTTCCATAGAAAAGAAATTAGAAGCTCACACCAGGAAGCAAGCCCCATCTTGGAACCAGCACCATGCGTGGACCTTCGCCAGACTGCAGACAGCCAGACCCTAGTCCCCTCCAGTGCAAGGGCTGGCAAACAAGAAATACCAGTCCCCTTCATAAGTGACCAGCTTATCCAGAGAAACACAGGCTGTGATGATAGCTATTGAGGTGAAATGCAGTTGGATGCCTGTGGTGCTGTGATGTTCCACTGACCTAGCAGGTCTAGGGTTAGTAGTCTGATCATCCATTCAGAGGATAGTGGTAAGCAGTGTGGCATCTAGGGAGGATCTCCTTCCAAGAGTTGTAGCCTTGAAGTCCTATATCATTTTCATTGTTTTGTTGGGTTGGTTTTATTCTCTTTTATTTTGTTTGATTATGTCAAATCCAATGACAGAAGCAGTCATTTCAAAGATAGCAAGATATATTATGGTAGTCATTTTGGATTTATTACTGGCTGGTTTTGAAGTCCTTTATTGCATTCATTGTTTTGTTTTTATTGTTTACATTCTATTCTGTTCTGTTCAATTTCTACTATGTCCAAAGTTATCTGCAGATATTTTGAAGACAACAAAAGTCATTAAGGTAACTATTATTGATTTTGTAATGTTTTGAAGTCCTGTATCACTTACCTTGGTTTGTTTTGATTGGTTTTATTCTGTTTTATTTTCCTTGCTTTTATCTTTTTTAAAATAAAACTGAAAAGAAGAAAAAAAAGAAAAAAATTAACAGAATATTGAGAGAATAATTTGCCCAACTCTGATGGGAGAAAATTAACATTTGCATGAAATAACTTTGTGAGAAAATTTAACTTAAAATTTAAACCCAAAACGCTGCACAATGTTACTAATTTAACTTCGTCATTCTGTGGTATCATTACAAAGTTATTTTCCCCAAAAGTCAAAAGTTCAAATAATTGTGTTTTCTTCCAGTCCTGAAAAAAAAGAAAAAAAGAACTATGGTGCTATCGACAGCATTAAAAAATGCAAGAGAAGCCAGGCCTGGTGACACAGGCCTATAATCCCAGCATTCAGGAGGCTGAGGCAGGAGAATTGTGAGTTTGAGACCAGCCTGGGCTACATAAGAGAGAGCAAGCTCAGTCTGCACTATATAGCGAGAGAGCCCATCTCAAAAACAAAACAAAACAAAACAAATCAAACAAAAAAAACAGAAAAACTGACAGATAAATGAAAATACCATGAATACTCTTTAAGTAATAAGAGACCCAGAACCCAAGAGCACCAGTAGTATAGGAAAGCTAAGCAGAAACCATTGTTAATAATTATAGATATTAAAATAATAGCAAATAAAATATTACAGCACATTAAAATAATAATACATCATGGGAAGTCTTATCTTTTCTAAGAAGGGTGGCTAAGTATTAGTTCTATACCTGTATTACAATTTTTAATATCAGTAATTAAGTGAAGAAAACCATATAGTAATATTCATAGATACTGAAAAGATACAACAAAAATCTAGGATGATTATTAATATTTTCAATAACATGTAAGTAAAAATGTATTTCAGTTAGCTATATAAATCATGCTTAATATGGAAATATTAACATTTTAATTGATATAAAAAATAGAGTAACTATATCCTTTATCACCATCACAGTTAACATTATTCTGGATGAATTGCTTAGTGGAGTCAGAGGAAACTGGAGAAATTTGGAAATTGAAAATGAAGAAAGTTAGAGCATCTTTTTATTTATTTATGTTTTTCACTGTGGGAGTCAAAGCTATGGCACTGTGTATGCTAAGCAAGTGCTCTTCTCCTAAGTCGCCTCCTCAGTTCATCAGGTGTAGGTTACATTACCTTCTTTCAGGAGAAAAAGTATAAGAATTAGCTAAAAAAAAAAAAAAAAGTCTAGGCAAAAAAAGGAATTTCTGTACAGAATGAAATTTACAGAAATCAATACTCTTCACCACCAGTTTGAAGCTATAGTCCATTTAAAAGAAAACAAGAAGAAAATAGCAAAGAATACAGTTAAGAAGCACCCAAAATGTACATCAAGAAATTCTTCAGTGCTGAGAAAGTTTTTTAAAACATTGAGCAGTCAGGAAGGCGCAACCTGATTTTGAAACTTCACATCACATGGCGACAAGGAGACAAAGGACAGAAGGCGGGCGGGGACCCGAGTAAACTAAATAAGTTGAGTAAACTGAAGGCCAGGACCTGGGTCCTCAGGAAACCAAAGCAAAAGGACAAAGGACAAGCCCTTGAGTAAACTAGAAGGAGCCTCAAAAAACTAGAATGCAAAGGACAAAGAAATAATAAAATCTGCTGCTGACAAGAACCCTGGCGAGCAGTGGCACATTTCCATCCTCGCACTTGTCCAGCCCCTTTTTCTGCCCTTTCTTGTGCCCAAAAGCTGTACTTAGACGTCTAGATTCAGAAGCTTCCTTGGTGTCTTCCTTGCCCACCTGTCTGGTGAAGGCTTTTCTTTGATCCTTGTAATAAATGACTCCTGTCAGGTCTGCGGCTCCACCGCAATCCTCGGGTCACATTCTTTCATCGCCCTCTGGAAAGAACCCGAGGGAGACAGCGAGTTAAAAGGACATGCGGCCACGAAGGCTTCACATCAGAGGTACAACTGACCCTGAATTTCACAGTAGAAATTGCAAGAGAGTTGTTCTTGCACCTAGGAGTTCAAGACCTGAGGGAAGTCTACTCCTACTCTAACATCACAAAAAAGCCGGTAAACTCCAAATTTATATTTTTTTTCCTGCACCCATCAAACAGCTGCAGTCGCAGGATAACAAAGTAGCCTGGAAATGCAGTCTAGGTCTGGCTCTCACAAAGAGAAGGGAGAAGTATAGATTGTCTCTTCCCTGGTAGGTGCAAGAAGACAGAGACATCAGACAAGAAAATAAGAGGAAGTCACCTACAATTTAAATGACTAGCTGAAAACTTGAGGTGGAACAGCATGAAGACAGTAAATTGCTGCTAGCCCCAGAGTCAAGGGTATTTTGCCTTTACCCATAAGCTGTTTTTGGCAGATCTTCAGGGGCTGTTCCTAAGGAAAGGCTGGTGATTAGGGCAAGAGAGGAGAGGAGATAACCACCCCCTCCAGGGGTAAAGACAGGAAGGAGGGGTTAATTCCTGCTGCAGAGAGAGAAAAGAATAACTCCGACCAGAGAAAAAAACATACCACAAACAGGGGAAGAAAGAGAAAAATTCTAGTAGCTTATCTTCAGAATGCATGTGTGTGATAAGACGATGCAATGAAATTTTTAAATTATGTGAGAAAAAATTTCTCGACTCAGATATCTGCATTTAGAGAAAAGATCTTTCAATGATGAAAATGAAATACTTTCTCAGATATGCAGTGAGAAATTATTGACTGGACAATTAATTGCAGGATAATTAATGTTAACATTAAATGATTATGTGAAGTACAGAAAAATGTCCCAGATCATTGACCTAAACTTTATCTTAAAACCTAGAAAAAGAAAGCAAAGCAAACCAAAAGTTAGTTTTTAAAAAAGTGCAATTCATGAGCCTTTACAAAACGAATGAAGAAAAACAGAGAAAAATATACACAAAAACAATATCCAGACCCTACAGATATTAAAGTGAAAAGGCCAGTAGACATGCAACATATAGACATGCAATAACTACATGACATGGAGCATAAGAATTAAATTAGAAAATAGAAAAATATATATCAGAAAACTTGCCTGACTAGCGAGGTCATTATCATTCCAGATGGGACCCCAGCAATGAAAACAACGATTGTTTAGTAAACAGCGTTATGCAACTTGTTGAAATACTAGAGCTTTATTGAAAAACGTATTTGGATTTTGTCTTGTACTTGGCACGAGTGAAATTTTGATGTGTTAAGGTTAAGAAAATGTGAAATGTAATACCCTAACAGTTTTTGTATAAGTAGACATAAGAAAATGTCTGGCATAGGATGAAATATTGATGAATAGACACACATCAAAAGTAAGGATTTTTATTTTATACAAGAAATTTGAGAGTAAGATTAAGAGAAAAATTGCAAGGGAAAAACCCAACAGGACAATGTTATCTAGAATATGTTTCTTACACATTTGAAAAGCATTTTGACCTCAAGTTAAAACAAATAAGCAATAAATATGCCAAGGAAAGGAAATTTCATAGGTTAAAAATTATATGGAGATATTTTAAATCTCTTTAATCATCAGAGAAGTGCAATGTAAAATAATTATCACTATCTTAAATATATTTAAGCCACACTTCTTGCCACATTGTGAAGCAGTTCTGGACGTCCTCTTTCATACGGATCTTCACTTGTGCTGTTTTGGTTGTCTCCATGTCCCGTATCAATTCAAAATGCTTACCTTGCATGGTAATTTTGACTTTGGAGAAGAGCCTGAAGTCACATGGTACCAGATGCCTTGAATAAGGTGGATGAGGATGTGTCATAGCGTCTTTACTTGACAGGAATTGTTGTAACTATTTTTGAGTTGATTCAGGACATTGAGAATATGATAAAGGGCTTCCAGAACTGCTTCAGAACATGGGCACAACAGTAGGATGATTATGATTATGTTCAAAGCAAGCCGGATTAATGTCAATGTTTCTTCTACCATAAGATTTATTAAATGTTATTTAAATATTCATAGTGTTTCTATTACATCTCATATATCTTGACTCAGCACTCTATCTATACCTGCCACTCTTACTTTTTTATAATGTTTATTTTATTATTATCCTTGAAAGTAATGCTATGGCTTGGTTAAGTCAGAGTTTCATTAAGAATTCAAAACAATTAGCAGGTTGGCAATAATACCTTTTAAATAATACACCAGCATTCTCAATTTAACTAGCTGAGGATCCCTAGATGTTAACGAGCTCAAAGAATTCTCCATGGCAACACCAAATGCATGGAGGTGCAGCTGTGCTGCAAAGCTGATCTGTATGAGAACTGATTCCAATTACCATCCTCCCCAGAGTGCTTCCACTCAGATACTCACTTTAGTCTCAAAAGCCATTCACTTAAATTGTCCCTGATATGTCATTACTCATCCTTCTCCACTTGACTCTCAGACTTTCATCAACTTCGACTCAAAAAGCTCTGAATCATTAAATGGAGAGCAATTTTTTTCTTCAGTCCCTCCATATAACTCACTTACCTGAAAGGAGCCATTTCTGTCCTGCAAAAATCTTACCAAAAGTTCATATAAGTGTAGTTGCTATTTCTGGACTCTATAATTGGAGGGTCACCAAAGATTACCCTTCCTTACGAATGGACATTTTGATCGTGGCAAGGTCTTGTGGAGGACAATGGTGTCCCTCCCCATGCTGCTCTGAAGCAACCTTACAGGAACTGGAAAGAACAAGAAAAGACAATTTGAGAAGAACTCTAATCCAGATTTATATTTCCCTATATCAGCCTATCGAATTATTAAAATTATTAGAAAGATGAACTAAAATTTAGGTAGACAATATGAGCAAGGTATTTTAAACCTATGAAATGTTAATAAACATACTCAAACATTTCCTTGCTCAATAGTTGAGAAAACAACTTATGAATGTGGGTAATAACTAATAATGAGATGTTTATAGCATTTGTAGAATTTATAGAAACACTCAATACCTTTAAACTTGATAATATTCTCAAAAGGAAATACTGTAAGGAAGTACTCCCATGTGTTTAGGTAGGTAAGTTGAAAACTGCTTTTTTTTTTTCAGTTTTTGCACATAGTAAAAATGATAACAATTAAAACACAGCCTGATAAGTTAATATGAATCAGTACTGAGTTTTATTCCACATAGAAAGAAGATGGAGTGAATTACTGATTTGTTTCATTCTTAACTGTCTGTCAGTCTCAAATATCAGCAAGATTTTGCTATAAAGGGCAAATATTTAGTACTTTGTGTACAGCATCTTCTTAGTCACTGCCATTCAGTTGTGCTATTGTACTGTAGCAATCACAGATAGCAGGTAAACAGTTGGGTACATTTCAGTTCCAGTGAAACCTGATCTACAAAAAGAGAAGGTTACCAAAGGCAGTGTGTGCTGGTTTGCCTAATCTGATCTATGTAACAGAGCTATCTATTTGCTTAATCTCTTTATCTGTGAGGAACAAAATTACTGCAAAATCCCCAGCCTCACAAATGTGCCTCCTGCAATTGTCACCCCCCTGATTTGTGGGATCAGCAGCGCCCAACTGAGACTGCTTGGCTTATGATTTCACTGCTATGCCTCGTCCTGTGTATTAGTCCGCCCCTTCCACTGGGCACATACTGTTATGAATAGAATTGGTGGACTATCTTTGTTTCATTTCACAATCTAGTTAGTGATCTATTAGAGTGACTTCACAAAGTAAACTGTGCTGTCAAAGGAATTATTCTATAGAATCCCAGCTTTAGTATTACAGTATTATAGGATGAAGGATGAATATATAACAGAACAACTGAAGGAAATTTGACAGAAGGCAAAATTTTTGACCAGGTTAAAGATATGTTAGCTAAAGAAATAAATGAATTGGATGAATCAGATGAATTGAATACAATTAAATAAATTATATTGCTGCATGCAGAAATGAGTGATCAAATCAATGAATATTTATGGAAGATATACTCAGTTTACTAAATCCAGGAATAGGTGCAGAAAACATAACACATTCCCATTTTCCTTTCTTACAGTCTTTCCAGTTCGGGTTTTCAGGGAAACAGCAAGTGGTTTAAGATGTCATGAATGTAAAAGAACCTTGTATCTCTCCTTATTTCATTTTTCATTGCCCAAGAGAAGAAAAAGAAACACACAATGACAAAAAAGCAAATAAATGAACAAAAATGCTGTTAACTTTCTGAATTTTCAGTTTTCTTTCTGGAGGCTGTTTTAAATCTCTTTTCTCCTTTGAGACGACAGTAGGTATGCAGAAATTGTCTCGGTAATAGGCATTATTATGAGTAGTGCATAATAGACGCAGATTCACCTTATTTTAATTCTCTTCTTTTTCTTCACTTTGTGCTTTCATTTTGTGTAACAAACGCCAAGCCCTTTTCCCATGATTGTACAGGGATGGATGTTCACTCTTCCCCTGGCATGGTTACCGTAACCCTCTGGGCAGTCAAGAAAAACACTGGAAGAATTTCAGACAACTCAGACAGTGATTAATATTTGAGGTGAAAGATCTTTTAAAGACAGGAATAATTATCTGGCCTGGTGCATTTTATCTGAGGCTCTGTCTCTTCTCAGACAGAACCTCAGATAAATAATAAAATAAGGGACCAGCTGTTGTTTTTCCATATTTCCAAATGACCTTACTGTTATTAGTAAGTTCCTTATTGCTATTAACATGTTTTACTCTTTCAAATTCTCAGAAGTAGTTAGAGTAGTAAGCATACATCCATTATGCAGATTCAGAATCTGGCTCCCAGGGGCTAATGACGCGTACAGTATCAGAAAATTGGTGAATGATGAAATTCAGGATTTAGAAGTCTTCCTTTCCTTTCGGATACACAGTCTGCTAAACTCCGTTAGGATTAGTAGCCTTTGGATGTGCACACCGAGGATGCGAATCTAAACACAGCAGATCAAGGCGTCTTCCAAAGTGCAATTCAGGGAAGTTGGACTGGGGCCAGAAAAGGAAGTGATGAAACCCAGGCAAGAAGAGGCCTGCTCAGGAAAGAGTTTAGTAACAGTTTTAAGGAAGGACTAAGTGGTTCTTAAATCAAGGGTGGGAAGAATGAGCCTGGCTAATGGCAGTCAGTGGAGGAGATTCATCCCCCGAGCCTAAACAGACCCCAGGGATGGTGGCTCCCCCTGATATGTGATGCTTTAGATCTAAAGCATCTGGACATCTCACACCCAGAGGGACCTGGCTGGAGGAGGCGGGCACTGACGGTGTCACTCAGGAGGCTGGATCCTTGTCCCCTCTCTCCCCTTCACATTCTGCTTCCTGACTCCCAAGGTCCAGGAACTTTTCTTCTGCCAGTCAAACTGTGAGTCAAAATAAACCTCTTCTTCTTTAGGCTGTAAGTGTAAGGTATTCTGTTTGTGCAGCTGGCACGTGCTAAGACATCGCCTTTCTGTAAAGCACGTGACTTCCCCTCCACCACGGGGGAGAGGCCTGACTTCCTCAGGGCTCCTGCTGGCTCCCGGGCACAGCCGAAGGCACTGGTGCATCCTGGCCACTGAGCCTGGCTTCTGTAGCCCTGAGTAAAAGACAGGCAGTTGGCCGTTGTCTGGAAATTTATTCCTAACAATCAGGAGGGACTTAGGATTGTACAGAAAGAAGAAAGGGTGTCTGTTAATGTCTTATGAGACCCCCAAGAAAAATCTTTCTGCTTTAAAGTATTCTTATCTGTCAAACACCCCTTTACTTTTTAACCAAGTTACCAGCTTGATGTGGCTTATTCTTTTCCAAACACTGCAGAACTATTTGATTGATAACATATGGATTAGTTTGATTAGTAAATTATTTTAAAAACATGCCCTCCCCCAAAAAATGGTTTTGAAGAAATATTAGATCCAACTCTTAAATATTGCTCTAAATCTTTAATCTTTAAAACAACCTCATGTTTACTAAGATTGCATTCATATTATGGATGAGGAAACAAAGATGAAAAGAGATTAAGAAATGTTGAGATTTTGAAGTCATTATGCATAAAAGACAGAATTCAAGCACAAACTATCTCCACAGTTCAAGGACTTGGGCATTATTCTATCAATGACATTTATTTAGAAGGTCAAGGCTTAGACAACAGAAAAGAAAACTAACCATATATGATAGTGTAATTGTCAGCAAAATAGTAACACAGACGAGAAAGTAAAGAATAAACAATTTTGGTTGTTTTCAGTAGTGGAGGTCGTCACACCCTGCTAGATCCCCAACTTTATTGAATTTTAAATTTTGAGATAAGATCTTGGTAAGTTGCTAAATTGCCCAGGCTGAGTTTGACTTTATTCTCCTTATATCTTTCTAAGAAAAAAAAGAGAAAAAGAAGAAATGGTAACTATGTGGTCCTTTTAGGGTGGGAAGCAAGAAGGGAGAGAAACAGGGAGACCATGGTGAAGGGGTCCACGGGTGCATTTGGATAGGAAGAAGAATGTATAGTATTTTATAAAACAGTAAGAGGGTTAGACTCAACAACAATATTGAGCACTTTAAAATAACGAATAGTACTTTGAATGTTCCCAGGACAAAAAACTGATGCATGCATGTCTAAGGTAATATGCATGCCAATCATGCTGATTTTGCTATTATACATTACATATCTATATTAGAATACTACATTGTACCCCATAAATATGCACAGGTATTATTAAAATATTCCTCTTAAAAAGATGGCTATGATTTTTAAAAAGGAAGGCACATAGCAAAATAAATCTCAGCTAGATCTTCAAAATGAAGAAGCACTCAGATAGACGGAAGAAGTTGGGTTATTTAACACAAAGAAGTGTGGGAAGCGAGGGGAAGGAGACACCAAAAAGGACGGAAAAGTAGGAATGCAAACCTATTTAACAGCAGGAAATTCAGCAGTACCCCAAAAACAAAGTCACGAAAGTATTCACACACGATACACATAAAGAAATACAATCAAGATTTCCCGTGTCACGAGAAAGATGCTGGCTTCGTGCAAATAAAGCACATATTCTTCTCCCAAGAGAGGCCCGGACCTCATAGTTCCTCCTCGGATGAGAACCGAGAAAGGCACCAGGCTAGCGTCATGCGTGGACGCGAAGTAAGAATTAAAATGAAGATTATGGTGATGAGGAACCGTGCCGGGGCCTCGGCCCCGCATGTCGTCCTACGGAAAGTCCAAGTCAGGCGGTAAGAGGAGGGGAAGAAATGGTGGGGGGTCGGTGAAGGTGAGAGACGCCAGCTCGTGTGTGGCTGGAGAGCTGCGTGCACTCAGCTTTCCGGGCCCCGAGGTCCAGGCAGCCCTCGCTGGGTCAGTGCGGGGAGACACGGGGGGCTCGCAGGACCGCGCACCTCCCCAGCGGAGCTCAGCAGAGAGGCGCACACTGCTGCTTCCTCTTCAGTACTCTTTCCTCTGCACGCGGGACCGGGACTCTCCGCGTGGCCCACGACCAGGCCAGGCACTCGCGATGCGCAAAGTGGCTCCGGAGAAGGGGAGGGAGCAAGTCGGGCACTGAGGAGTCTCCTGACCGCTGCCCTCTCCCCGCAGTGAGAACCCATGACCCCATCTTTTTCCAAACACTGTCTTCCACCTCTATCTGTTTGGTAGAAGCGAGAAGAAATATTTCCTCTCCACGCACAACAGGAAGCTATAGACAGAGAAAAATAAAATGTACTCTGCAAGGAAGGAATTCGAACAGCAATAAAAGTCTGACCTCTTTCTGCAAAAATGTGTGTGTGCTTCCCCAGGAGTAGGGGTGGGAGTTAGATTCTGAACTGCGTTCATATTCCTGTATCTGCCATTATCGTTTAAATCTTTACTGGAAGAAAATGAAAAGATACCACATGTAGGGTTCTTTCTGGACACCGGGATGCATTCATATACACGTCCTTGGTATGTCACGGCCTTACTAAAGACTGGATTTTTATGTAGTTCTGCGCCTCAGGATGGAATGCGAAGCAAAGCCCAGGACGCCCCAGCTTTCCCTCCTGGTCTAACCATGCAGTCTGTAAGCATCTGCATTTGCTGGCCGCAGGTCCAAAGGGAAGGAGGACAGCCATGAGGCAGTCAAACAAACCTTTCCTTCGACACCCTCTTGGGGCGCGAGATCTGTCCTCTACATTATTCCCTGTCATCACATTGTGCTCCAGGACTTCAAATTCATCTCATTCACCACCAAATCATTCGTCTTTTCCCCAGTCCTATTTTTCCCAGTTTCCTAAATCGGATAAAGACGACAATGTCTTACACACTGTATTCAGTTCCCAGTACGAAACTCATCCTTCCCTTCCCCCAGCACTGACTTCTGATAACTTCCATATCCCTCTTCTTGTCATACACACATGTACTCTATTTTTATATCCAGGGTCATTACCCCCCACCATTTATTTTTGTCAAAACCCTGGGTTGGAGCCGGGCATGATGGCGCACACCTTTAATTCCAGCACTTGGGAGCCTAAGGTAGGTGGAGCGTTGTGAGTTTGAGGCCAGTTTGGGCTACAACGTGAGCGCAAGGCTGGCCTGAGCTACTTAGTGTGACCCTGCCTCAAAAAACTAGGCCTGGGAGTTTGGCTCAGTGGCTTAAGTGCCTGTCTGGCAGGCATGAGGCTGTGAGTTCGATCCCCGGTGCCGGAAAAGAAAACAAAAAACAAAAACAAAACCCTGGGTTGGGAGCTGGAGTTCCTAGAACACACACCTCAGCTATCCATGTCCCTTTGGTGTATGCTGGGAAACTTTTTTTGTTTTCAGTGTTACTTTCCTGAGCAAAAAAGATTCTATTACCCCCAAAATTCAGTAACATCTTTACCTTCTTTCTTTTTTCATTCCTGAAATAGGGTAATGGGCACCTTTCTCCACTTTCTGCTTCCTCTACCCTAAACCTAGGTCACATTTTTGACATCTTTTACCTAGAAAAGTACAAGGATTTCATAACTGTGTCCAAAACTCTACTGTCTTCTCATTTTATTACCTTCTTCATAAAGTTGTCATAGCTGGCTTCCTAAATTTTAGATTTGATATATGGTCCTCTGGCAACTTTGGTTTCATCTTCACTGCTTATAACTCCTTTTCCTTCAAAAGTAGGTTTAGGGTCCTGCCAAGCACCACACAGGGTCCAAAGGGAGGAATAACAATGAAGACGGATGCTCCACTACCACAAGACGCATCAAACCACCCTTCCTAGCTATCTCTGCAGCTCGCATGCCCGTGCCAAGGTAACTACTAAACACTTCTCACAGATTGGCTGACAGACAGCCACAGGAGACAGGTGCAGAAGGGGAAGGGCCCCTGGAGAGCCCCTAGAATACCCTGAGAAGTTCAAATTTAGGGCAGGATGGAAATGGGGCCCTACATTCTGCAGTGGGATACCAGGTTGGGTGGGGGTAGCCTGCAGAGGGGGCTGCATCTGAAGGTGATGGCCTTGAGTCCAGCGGTCTGATTGAACTGGTGCCCCTGCTGCATCCAATTAGCAAAATTCAGTGCTCTGATTTACTGTAGGTCAGCATGTGATTTGCCTTAGTGTTTATACTACTGCATAGAACTCCATGCTTTGGTGAAAGGTGGCACATGGCTGGTTTTAGCCTTTCTCAGTACCCAATTTATCTTCGATGCTATTGTTGTTGCTGATTTTACAAATACACCCAAGGGGACATAGTTGCTGCTGTCAGTTGATTTTCTCTGCATGCCAGGGTCCGGATTGCCCAGGCATCACAGAGCTGGGTACTGGGCCAAGAAACTGCAACCTTCACTCCCACATAAACAGAGGGAGTTATGTTTTTGAACAGACGCAAAGGCCAATATTTAGCCATGCCCAGAGGATAACTCTGAGAAGCAGACATTAAGTAAAGAAGTTTTGATACACGCTATGAGCCAACCCACTAAAGTCAATCACCAAACCTGGTTCATGAAGCAAACAAGCAAACAAAATGGCACCTGAGAGGGCAAAAAAAATAAAATAAAATAAAGCCTCCAAAAATTTGCAACTCATTCAAAGTCAATCCAGGGGGTAAGAAGGCAGAGAAAATCAAACACGACTCAGCACAAATATCTTGAAAGAATATCAGGGCACTAAGAAGACTGATCAGTAAGGTGCTTGGCAAATACAAAGAAGTGACGATGATCCTAAGGAAGCGAATTGTTGTTCAGTCTACAGAAAACTTAAATAAACATTTAGTAGACCTGAAGAAAAAGATATAAAACGTGAGTTCCCAGAGTATCAAGGAATTGGAGTCCATTAAAAGGAATCCCAAACAGAAATCCAGGAGATTAAAAATATCATTGAAAGAACGGGCAGCAGAAGAGACCAATAGGAGGACAGAATCAGCTCCAAAAGACAGGGCTGTGGTTGGTGATCAGTTAATGAAAGGCACCTAAAAAACAGCAAAAGAACATGAAAAATGCATCTAGCAGCTGTGAGGGGAGGCAAAGAAGACTAACCAAAGATTAACTGGAATTACTGAAAGATGAGAAGACAGCACAAAGGGCCTACACGAGCCTCTCAACAGAAGTAATAGAAAATTTGCAAACGTGAGAAAGAAATTAGCATACAGATGAGTGAGCAATATTGAACATTGAATAGTCATTATCAGAAAAAAACACTGTCATATGATAATTAAAATATCAGAAGTCCAATACAAGAGCAGAAATTTAAAAGCCACAATAGGCAACAATATATATATGCACCCGTGCTTATAGCAGCACAATCTGTAATAGCTAAATCTTGAAAACAACCATATGCCCATCAACTGAGGAATACATTAAAAAGATGTATTTTTAGAGTACTACTCAGTCATAAAGAAGGATAAACCTGAGATTTCATAAGTAAATGGAGGTGACTTGAGACAATACTCATAAGTAAAATAAATCAGACTCACATGTGTAAGCATCATATCATCTCCCTTATGTGAGAAAATGAAAGAATAAATAAGATAGAAACTGTGCAATAGATATTTTCAAGTGGGAAAGGAACTAGAATGGGTGAAAGGGGAAAGGACAGTAGAGAAAGGGAAAAATGCAAGCCAGTTATACTGTTAATGTCTCTTTATTCATTACAAAGGATTGTTTGTGCTAATATTGACTGGAGAAATTTTTATGTCCATATTTTGTACCCTGAGCAACTACTTTAAAGTTAACAACATGTAATGTATTAGCTATTGTTATTCTCCTATTATTTTGTTATGAAATTTTGTTTCACATTTTTTTCCATGAAACAAAATAAAAACTGTGAGAGAAAAGTCAGGGATCATTCATAAAAATTAGAATTATAGCAGATTTCCTCAGTACAAACATTAAAGGCAAGGAGAACTTGGAATGAAGTGTTTCGAGCCATAAAAGAAAACAACTTCCAAACCAAACAGAAATATCTTTGAAAAATTATCTTACAAAATTGATAAAGAAATAAAACATTTCCATGTTAAAGAGCACCTAAGTAAATTCATGACTACCAAACCAATACTGCAAAACATTTTCAAGCATCTCCTAGAGACAGTGAAGCTAATAGTGCTAAAATGTTCAAGAGAAGGAACGCAACAGGTGGAGTGAGCAATTGAGCAGAAGGAAAAGGAAGGAAAGTAGAAGCAGGAAAATAATATAATGGCAGGAATAAGTCAATACTTATCAGTTACAACTATCAATGTCAATTGCCTCAATTCACCAATAAAAAGATAAATTAGCAGAATGGATCAAAAAACAAAATCCAACGGTTTGCTGTATACAGAAAATATAGTTAGTCCACACACACACACACACACACACACACACACAAGTTCATAGGCTAAGATATCAAAGGGTGGAAAAACACTGCATGCAATGAAAGCCCATTCCATTTTCAGACAAAGTGAACTTCAAACCAAAACTTAACAAAAATGGCAAAGAAGGACACTATATATTGATGAATTAAAAAACTACTAATAGGAAGAGAGAACAATTATAAAAACATTTACCCAAAGCTATAGTGCACCTGACTTCATAACAGAAACACCACTAGAAATAAAAGATCAGATAAATTTAGATACAGATGAACCAAATGAGAAATCAATAATCATTTTACCTGAAATTTGCACAAGATAGGGTATCAACATACGCTGCTGTGTAACTTAACTATATGGAGAAAGAATTTTGGAGAGATAAAAGAATATTACATGATATGGACAAGTATATGAAATAAAAATTTCAGTGTCCAGAAATAAAATTTTTATGACATGCACAATAAATATTTTCAAAAAGGAGAAGAAAACATTCTTGTTCTTTGGAAATATGAATTATAAGATAAAGAGTTTAAAGAGCGTGACATACAAACTAACAAAAAATTTAGAAAAAGATAGCATTTCCATGTATGACAGGCAGAGAATAAAATAAAATGAAATCAGTTTGTCAAGATGTTAAAAATTGGCCAATCAAGAACAGAACTGTCTTCTTTTCCCTAACAGCACATCCGTCCATTCTTGCTGCAGTGAACCAACTAGAAGCCTCTATCGTCGATCCCGATCGCTGTTTCTAATCACTGACAGAGCTGTGACCATGGGTTTGAGGAACATGTTTACCAAATGGTTATTTTTTGTTTGCGTATTTTTCCTTGGGAGATTTTTTCCCCATAATTTATCATTAGGTAATCTGTTTTAAGAATTATTTTCTACTGTCTCATGTATGTTCTTGTGAAAAGAATATTTCTAAGTTTAAATTTCGTCATCTGCAGAAAGAAATGGCTTGGTTATCGTTAGATTATATCCCTAAACTCTTGTCTCTAAAAAAAAAAAAAGAAGAAGAAGAAGAAGAAGAATCTCTTCTAGGCTTTACTTCTTCAATCTTCTTAATGCAAAAGAAATCTAATTATCTCACTCACAGCGCCTCTGTGTCACTAGGGAAGAGAAAGCATCATTATCTGTTCATGATTGAGATCAAGTGACGTCCTTTGTCAAGACAGAATGTTTCTTTCTTACAATTTTAATTTCTTAATTGACCCTAGAATTGAAAGCAGCTTATTATAACTTTGACTCTTTAAACTACTGTCCATGTCTAAGATTGCTTGCATTCTTCTAAGTAGAAGAAAATTGTTGAAATAATTGATTCATTGCCAGTGGAATGCTTTCAATTTTTACTATTTCTCAGTGTCTGCAGCCATCATCATTACCCAGGTTTGCTGAAGTGCTTGTTTGGCATGCTAAAAAAACAACAAAATTTTTTTTAAAATCCTCGTATCAAGAAGGAATGATGTAAATCTAGGACATCATGGTGGCTCCAATCTTCCCAGCAGTAATCAGCATTTGTTTGGTTTATAAATCATATGGTAAATAATGCAAGTCTGTTTTCTCCTCCCTTTCTCTCTTAAGGAGACTCTGAAAAGGACTGAATGCAAGTGCAATGGAAACTGGCGTTGGTAGGCAGGTGACAGTCACCCGGTCTGCCTGGGACTCACAGGGTCCTGGGTGTCTGTGGCAGAGGCTCACAGACCAGGAGTCCAGTTGCTGTGGGTCTGCCCATGAAGGCTACACGTGAGAGTTTGGCTTCTACTTTCATAGCTGACCCATACACCCCAGACCCCCAAGCCATGTCTCAAATATTTAGTTCTACTTTACGTTTAATTAATTCATTTAATAAACACGTTTTGGGTGCTTGTTAGCAGTTACCGGGTTTTATAACTCATCAAACAGATCTCTGCTCTCAGAATACTTACAGGTTGTAAGAAAAATTTTATTCTATAAGTATGATTTTTTAAAAATTTAAAATAAAAGGTAATGATCCTTGACCATGGAAATTTCTTTTTAGAAACACACATAAATGAGAAAAAGTGACAAAAGTAACAGCTAGTAATATTCTTGGAGATTCTTTGGTTAAAAATAAAAAAGTCTTAAAAATATATTGAGAGCCTGGTGTGGTGGTGCACACCTGTAATTCCACTGTTTAGTAGGCTGAGGCAGAAGAATCATTTCAAATTCAAGGTCAGAGGGCTACATACTGAATTTAGGGCCAGTTTGAACTAAAAAGCAAGATCTTGTCTCAAAAAGAAAAAGTATATATATATATTTAGCAATTACTGGGTTTTATAATTCATCAGACAGGTCTCTGCTTTCAGAGAGTTCTCTATATAGTTCTCTCTCTCTCTCTCTCTCCCTCTCTCTCTCTCTCTGTTTTCTCTCTCTGTCTTTCTAAACCACATACTTAGTATTTTTGCGTATAATTTACCTTTCCACTCTATAAAATCTTCCGTTTAAAAATCATACATGTATTTCCAGGGATGTACAAGATCAGTATATTAGAATACTGTTGCTTCACAGAAAATATTTTTATTTCCTGCTTTGACCTCTGGCCAACTTAAAAGATTTTAAAACTCAGACATGTAGCTGGTGTTGACAACATTGTTAATCTTCCTACACAGACATTTAGGGGAAAAGTTTCCAAAGCAGAGGAGGAAAAAACGTCAATAAAATAAATGACTTTTACTCCAACAATACTGTCACTGTCTAAATGTCAAGGTCTTCTTGGAACTGTAAAAGTTTTCATGATATAAAGCCTTATAAATTTTTAACCACTAAGCAATTTTTTTCTTTCTAAAATACTCTTTATGTATTTCTTCACAAGAAGCATTATCTTTGAAAGCCAAAATAGAATTATTTTAAAGTAGGGCTTAATGAAATCATGTTTTGTTGTAATAATTGATGTTAAATTATAAAATAATGTTTGAGATTTTACATGAAATCATATTTATATGTTAAGCTTAGACAGAACCTATCTAAATAAGCAGTAGAAAACTTTTTTTTAAAATTAACATTCATCAATTTAAACAGCGCATTTGAGGAAGCCACCTTCATTAATTTAAAAATGTTTATAGCTATAACTCAATCATAAATAGCTACCCAATTAAAGAGTAGCCAAGACTCTGAATAGACACTGTCCAATGATAATAGATAAAATACCAGTAAAATACATCAGCCTCATGAGCTACCAGGAAAACACAAATCAAAATGATCACATGATGCCGCTCCCTCACTAACATCATGATGCCTACCACAGAGAGATAAATCATGACAAAGATTTCTTAACCTGGGGAGAGACTAGAACAACTTGCATTGTTCATGGGAATGGGAAATACTGCAGTCACATTGTAAAACAGTTTCTTAGAATTTTAAAATTTGAGTTACCTTATGACCCAGCAATTCTACTCCTAGGATATACCCCAAAGTGAAAATAGGCCTACACAAAAGCTTAGGTAAGAATTTTTATAGTAGCATTACTCATAATAAAAAATAACAGTAACTCAAATATCTATTAAGTAGATAAAATGTAATTTACTGATGCAGTGGGATGTTATTTAGCAATAAACGTGGGCGAAATATTGATGCATAACCCAATATGGTAACCTTAAAAATATATTACCTGAAAGAAGCCAGTCACAAAAGACTGTGTTTTGTATGAATTCACTTACATAAACGTTGCAAAAGGGGCATGTTTGTACACACAGTAATCAGACGAGTGACTGCCTAGGTCTGGAGCTGAGAGAACTGCTGAACAATATACAGTTTCCTGCTAGGGTGATGCAAAGTTTCAAATCAGTTTCTCAAGTCTTTGAATCTACTGGTAGCCCCTGAATGGTACATTTTAAGTTTCTTTTTATATTTTATAATTGTCACATGAAAATTGCTTCTATTTATGGGATACCATGTGATGCTTCAGTACATGTATACATGGTGTAATGTTCAGATCAGAATAAGCAAATCACTTTGAAAATGTATCATTTGTGGCAAACGTTCAAAACCCCTGCTATCTTTTCTGATCACACAGTGCATTATAGTTATCTATGGTCCACCTACCTACAACTGCAGAGAACTTCTTGATTTCACTAAATATAATTATCTGAACATAATGATGTTGCAAATAATGGTGTATCACTACTTTTAATGACTGAATAGTGTGTCACTGTGCATAGGTACCAGATTTTCTTTATCCATTCATCAGTTAATGGCCACTCAAGTCATACCCATAGCTTGGTTATTGCACCTAATACTGTGGTGACTACAGGAGAGCAGGTGTCGCCTCACCAAACTGATTTAAATGCACGTATTGTAGAAGAGGCACATTATGCTTCAGTAAGGCTGTTAAAAATATTTTACTGGTAGAACATTCAAAGATTGCAATACTATTCGGTTCTGATAGGAAGTGTATTATCTCAAAAAATGAAAAAAGTTGCCAAATGGAATAAACATCGGATCTGCTTCAGAATGTGTAAGATACACTTATAATCAATATACTTATCTGGTGAAAAGTATTCTCCTGAAAGCTTAAAAATAAAGTAACTTTATCTTTAAATAACTAAGTAGTTCTAAATTTAAGAAGATATACTATTAATAAATCTTTTTCATTTTTTCAGAATCATTAATTACTAAGGAAGTTTACTCAAAATTTTCATATATTATAATGTGCATTATTAAAGTTCTATTATGATATACTTACATAGTAAGTTATTATGCTCAAAAGTTAGTGCTAAAGCATTGGAGTTTTAATACATTACCAAAAATGTTAGAACTTGCCCTAGATTCTTGGACAAAGTGCTAAATATATTAAATAGCAATAACGGTTTTAAATCATTTAGTATTAGTAAGTAGTTTGAATCAAAAAAGTTAATATTTTAAATAGTTGGTTTAAATGTTTGGTTATGCTTTATAAATAAGAATGTTCTGCCAGCTTAGCTTTATTCAAATTTTCTGTATACGAAGTGAAAGGAAAATTACATTTATTCCAAGAAATTGTTTTGAAAGTGAAGGAGCTTATGAGTGAGATGTCATCTTCAAAGTGGGCTTGTCTATTTGCAGCTATACCTTGAATTTAAAAGTCAGGTCAGGATTGATTGGTGACTTCAGAGACAAACTATAGCCACACGCAGAATCCCTGCACAACTGCTTAACAGAAGCAGAGGAAGAATTCTCAAGGAGCAAGTACGGGAGAACAAAGATAATGACAAAACTTGTCTGGAAACTGATTACAGCCCAGATTTCAATGGCCATATGCAATTCTATAAGCAATGAAACTGTGTTAACAGTAAGGAAATGACAAATCAGAATATTCTAAAGCAATCGGTCACAAATACTGAAACATTCCTGAGTTTCTATACAAAACAGCATTTCCACATTTCTTGAAGTGTAGACGCTATTAAAAAATTGTCGATTCTACCTCAGCACTTTAATACATTTAATTTGAACTTCTCTGATTGAATAAAACCAATGAAAACTGTTGTTATTTATGTATTCTGCATAGACTCCCTAAAAATAGTATGTGAGACTAAATTTATACAAAGATTTTAAAAACTTTTACATGTTTGTCTATACACACAAGGTAGCACTTAGACATTGATGAAATGCTACTTGGCTCTATCAACTCTCAACTTATGTCAAATGCTACTCATTAGATTTCTCTCCTCATTCATTTAATGGAAAGAAAATTATGCACTATTTTGTGCTATCAACATAAGCTTTCCTAAGTGAATGAATTGATTTAATTATATTGCCTTATTTTGAGTTTTTTCAGCCTGGATCTCAATTCTGTATTGAACATCAAAAAGAGACAATGAAAATGGACTATTTGTTTTAACACGTTGACAAAATTCTCTTTACTCACTATACTAGTCACCTTTCCCATAGCTGATACACAAGACTCAACACACACAACTTAAAGGAGAAGAGGCTTAATTTGGCTCAGGGTTCTAGGGATTCAGTCCATGGTTGACTATTTTAAAGGCAAAAATAACACGGGAGAGGTGAATGGTGAGGGAAGGCTGCTCAGTGTCTTGCAACCAGAAAGCATAGCAGAGAAAGAGCACTAGAGAGAAAGGGTCCAAGGACCTGAAGTAATACCCAAGGTCACACCTTCCTGACTCACCCAGACATACCCAGAATTATGCTTTACTAATCCTGTAGGCCACTTGCAAGCCAATCAAGTTGCCTCAAGCTTAACCACCTCACTCCCTATCACACTTTAATATCTCTGTGTTAATTAAAAGGAGTATAATGCTTCCTATATGTTTTTATAGAAGTTTCGGTGGTACTATGAGCAGCTATGATTGGTCAATTATTTCATTCTTTCTTTTTTACCACAAAACATGCTTAAATTCAAGAACTAGAGTTACAAATAACTTACCTTTATGGTGTCATTATTTTATAGTGTTTAATATATTCAGGATTTTCTTATTTTCTAATTATTAAGTACCCTACTATAATTTATAACATGTGAAGTATTCGTTTTTTTTTTTTTCTTTTTTTTTTTTTGCTGTGGTTGTTGTTGTTGTTTACCAAAAAAAGCTGATCATTTATGTAGAATATCTTTAACAGCATGTTTTGAAAGTGAAGACATTCTGGTCATCTGTTTTGCGATAAACTTCTTCATCCTCAAGATGCTTTTTGGGTTGATTTCTAATCTGGAGACCACTAGAATACTCATTGTAGTGCTGAAAAAGAAACCCCATGGTAGCAAAAGAAGTAAACTCCAAAAGCTTTAAAGTTGTAATATTAGAATGAATGTAAAAAATTCATGGAAGGCAACAGGTAAGCACACCACTTAAAATAAAAGGAAAGCTTCTAATTGTGAGCAAGTGAATTAAAAATTATGAAAACTCTGATTGAGAAGTTACTCAATCCAGATATTATAATGTTTAAAAATTGCAAGCATTTACTTTGCATCATATTTTGAGGATTTCCATGTACACAGTTTCATGCATTTAATCTTTAGCTAGTGACGAGTGCCATATGTATACACCCATGAATCACATCACAACAACCAATTTAACAAGTACGTCCATCACTCCAAAAATCATAATTTCCTTTTCCCATTCTCCACTTTCCTGTTTCAGTAAATAAGGGTCTATATTACCAAAGATTAGTGTGCATTTTCCAGGCTTACATGTACATGCTATGGCTTGTGTCTCAATGTTCCCCAAAGACTTACATGGTCATAGGTGGGGCTGGATACACAGCGTGTGCTGCTGGGATTAAGTGAGTGATTCAAGGATCAAGAGTGTGTAATTACTAAATTAGTCCAGTGATTAGCTTACCATAGATATGGCTGTGAATAGTGCAAAGGCCCACCCCAGGTGTGAGTGCTACCAACCCTGCAGGTGTGTATCCTGGGTAAAGCACAAGGGACAGAAAGAGGGCTGTTGTTGCTTTCACTTGCTACTGCAGTGCTTCCCTGCTTGCTACCTTGCTGCCATCTACCTACCATGAACTCTTTCTCCTCTGCCATGCCACCCTGCCTTGAGCTATGAACTTAACCTGTGCTAACTGTGAACACAATAAACTTTTCTTCCTTTGACTTTGGCTGTAGGGTATTTTGTCTCAGCCATAAGGCAGTGTATATTCCCTTCCCAACTGGCTTCTTCTCCTAAGCAAGATTTGAAATGCATTTTTTGGATGTTTGTACTACGCTTGATCTAAGTTAAAAGGCCAAGAAGTTATCCATTTTGATGTTTGTATAAGTAATTCATTACTTTTTCATGTTCATCCATGTTACACTATGTGAACACAGCACCACAGTTTGGTGAACATTTGGGTTATTTTGAGTTTCACGATCATTACATTTCAAACTGCTTTGTATATTTGTATACAAATCTTTGAATGATTCTCTCAGATAAGTACCTAGGAATGGACTGACAGATCATATATAGTAGTTGTGCATCTAATGTTTAAAGATGCTGCTAAACTGGTTGCCAGAAGGGTCCAATCACTGTACATTCCGACCATTGACTCATGGGCGATCCAGTTCCTCCTTGTCTCTGTCTGTACCTGCTAAGATCACTCCCAGATATTTTAGTCACTTTTGCAGTTCACAATGACAACTGATTTTTGTCTTAATTTGCTTTTGCCCAATAATAAGTGAGCACCTTTTAATATGCTCACCTTCCATTCACAAATCTTCTTTTGTAAAGTGTGTCTTCTGATCTTCTGAAGGTTTTTTTTTTCCTGTAATCACCAAGTTTTGAAAGTTCTTTATATAGTTTGAGGATAAGTCCTCAAATTTTCTTCCAATATACAGCTTGTCTTTCAAGAGTATCTTTTCAGGAGCACATTTTAAAAAATATAATGAAGTCCAGCTTACCAACATAGATTGCACTTTCAGTGATATAGCTAAGATTTCTTTCCCTAATCCTAGGTCACATTGATTTTCTGCTATGCTTGCTTATGCCAAGAATTATTAACATTTTCAATTTAACTTTTAGGCTTCCTGTTTTAATGATGAGATACTGGTGGAGAGCATTTTATGTTTTCATTGTTACATATGGATATACAGTTGCTCTAGCTCTACTGGTTGAAAGACTATCCTCCCTCTGTGGCATCGTCCTTTCACAGCTCTTAAAAATTTATTGTCCACAAGCCTGCAGTCTCTCTTTGGATTCTCTATTCTTGTCAATTGATCTTTTTGCATATCTTTATGGCATTATCAGTACTTTGCTGTGGTTTTATAACTTCAAAGAGGCATCCTCCATTTGCTGTAAACTATGTGGGAAACTCTGGCCAGAGCCTGGAAAATCAGAGCACTGATGCAATGGCTGGTGGTTAGGATGAGGCTCAGGAGGCTTCTACTGAGAAAGACTGCATTGGCTGCTGGATCTCAGGTGGTGTATGCTGTGCTTTGGCAGGAAGTTGGTCTGCATCTTGCTCGCGTTTAGAGATATTGCCTGGGTGGCAGAGAAATTGTAGTGTAGTCTGCTGTTGGGATGGTGGCAGGGTTCCTGGTTTTTGTTTTGTTTTGTTTTGTTTTTTGTTTTGTTTTGTTTTGTTTTGGTGACAGGGTTACTGTTGAAGGCTTCTGGCCAGATCTATGTTGGAAATTAAGAGTGAAGAGCCAACAGGGTGATTTGAATCATTTTGCCAGAGAGAAGCCTCCCTGTGTATATTGGGCCCATGGGGAGGCAGCAGATCCTGGAAAGGAAAAGCTCACATCATGGCTGGGTTACAGGAAAGAGAAAGGCAGCAAGTAGCATCCACAGTCCCTTCCAATGACACCTCTCCCTATCACCCAAGACCACTCAATAGACCCTACTCTCAACAGGGTCCACAACTCCCAGCAGCCCACCCTGGGCAACCAGCCTTTAACACGGGTGCCTTTGGAGACATCCAATGCCCTAACTACTCATTATACTGCATGCCAGGAGAGGAGAACCAAGACTTAGGGCTATCACTGAGGATTTCTCTACTTTACTTTCAAATGTGTCACATTCAGCTTCATGCAGTTCAAAGCTGATATTAAGGGTACAAATCACTGAAATCCTTATAGCTTATTGTTGAACTTACCTCTCTGTGAGACTAAAATTTTCATCAAATTTTAAAAAAATGGGGAAAATATGTTTTCAAATATTTTTCTGTCCCACCATGTATCTCCTTCAAGTACTTGAATTACATGTAACGAAATTCCTTAAAGTTGTCATACAACTCATAGATGCTTTTCATTTTAATTTTTTTCTATCTGCTTTTAATTTTGGAGATTTTGTATTTTTTTTTGAGATTTTCTATTTATATAGAAATTCAGTTTTTTTTTTCTTGTGGAATGATTCATCTGCTAACTCCATCCCAAATATACATCATGTCAGATACTTCGTTTTTCTCTCTAAAAATTTGAATTGGGTTTTTTTCTCCATCTCTGTAAAACACATTCAACATGTGGAATGCGATTATAATAACTGTTACAATGTCCTTCTTTGTTAATTATATCATCTGTGGCAGTCTCATGTCAGGTTCAATTTTCTAAAGATCCTTTTCATTGTGCATCACTTCTTCCTACTTATTTACATGCTCAAGTTACAGTGTGGGTCTAAAACTTCCCCCCAAAGTTTCATGTGTTGGAGAGGTGACTGGAACATGGGGTGTCGTACTCATTGCAGGATTCACTGGGACACTGGGAGTGGATCCCTGGGGACAGCACCCTGAGAGTGAGACCCTGTCCCTGGTACTCCTTTCCCTCTTTGTTTCTTGAGGACTGTAAGTTTAGAAGCCTTCCCGTACCCTGTCCTTTCCACAAACTCTGTCTGCCTTGGACTGAACCCACTCAAACCTGAGCCAAATAACCCTCTCCTGCTTTAAGGTGCTGGTTTGGGGTATTTTGTTCTAGTGATGGAAAAGTAACTGATACACCTGATTGTCTTCAATTTGACAACAAACGTGGATTTAACTTTTCTCTATGTTTTATTCTGGGGTGTAATTAAATTATATGGAACTCATTTAAGCTTTTGAGGTCTTCCCTTCCTGTTTTTTAAATATACTCTGACTAGACCTAATAATTTTCCATGTGTTGTGCAGGATCTTCCTTGAACTCTGTTATTTCCAGCTGATGGAAGAGCTGTCTCCATCACCACGAATGACAGACACTGAGCTCGTGAACTCCTTTGGATGGTAAGTTCCTTACCAGGGGAGAGCAGATTCATCACACGTGTGAGCTGAGCCCTCAAGTGAGCCATCGCAGGCCTCCAGAGGCCCAACTTACCGCAGCCCTTGTCTCTCCAATCCTCCGACCTAGGAGGGCTCATTCTCCTTAGTCTCCTCAGGCCCGCGGACCCAACCCCACAACTCAAAGAGTTGATTGGGGTTTACCAGAGGTCTCACCCTGTACTGCAGCCTGGGAGTTATAAACTGGGAGAAGACAGGACTCACTTTCTTTGAATCAGGGATCACTATCCTTAAATACCAAAAGCAGAGTCTTACAGACAGCGTTTTTGTATTGTCTAGTGTACTGTGTTGTTTGGTTGCTTGGTTTCTTTTGGTTTTATAAGGCAGCAGGATATCTTCAGTCTTTATTACTATGTCTTAGACGGAAAAAGAAATATTTTATGACTTAAAAATTGAAGAACAAAAGACAAAGTGGACAGAGTAAGCAGAAAAGAGATGGGGAAGTCCTCTCCTTACCTCGCTTTCATGATGTGTGATGACTACTTTCTATTATTGCATTTACAAATTACCACAGACTGAGGAGATTAAAACCACAGACTTATTATTTCTGGTTGTATAGGTTGGAAGTCTGACTCAGATCTCAGAAGGCTGAAATCAGGACAGCAGAGAAGCGTTCCCTTCTGGAAGCTTTAGGAGAGAATCTATTTCCTGGTCTCTTCCAGCTCCTGAAAGCTGCCCACATTCCTTGGCCCATGATCCCCTCTCTCCATCTTCCATGCCAGAAACTCTGCCTCTCTCTGGTCATTTTTCTCTAGTCCTATCTCCTTTGGAACACGTCAGAGAAATGTCCTCAGCTCTTAAGCACCTGCGTGATTAGATCCTGTCTGTCTACATGATCCAGCATCCTCTCCCCACGACAGGTCTGTAACTTAATCACATCTGCAGAGTCCCTTTTGCCATGTAAGGGAATGGATTCCCAGGGCCTGGGGATTAGGATGTAGATATCTTTAGGGAGTCATTATTCTGGCCACCACAGCTGACATCTGGGGGCTTAAATGTTCCTGTTCTGTTTACTTTTAAGCAATAAGAATGAGATTCGTGAAGAGCCTTTTTAAAACATTCAGACAAAAGCAAAGTTTAAAAAAAACAAAAAATTAGCCTGCTTTTCTTTTCCATCACATTAAAGAAAATACATTGGAGAGACTGCTTTCTGCACACAGCTCTTTAGTAAGACTGTGTCTCTCAGTTCAAGACACTAATTCCTTCTTGGTACCAAGGTTAAAATCACAAAGTCAGGCTTACAATGGGACCAACACAGTTCCTGATGACACCACATACTTTGAACCATCTACTATTTTATAAACAGCATTACCCTTAACTTCATAGTACCTCGTATTATTGAGCACTCTATGTGAAACATTATACTTAGTATTGTAGGGACTAATATTTTGTGTCAAGTTAGTTGAGTCACAAGTGTTCAGGTAAGTGGCCAAATATGACTGTAGGTATTTTTGGAGACTTTTGAGTGCTTTTAACACTCACGAGGGTAGGCTGTAAGTAGGTCACCCTCCGTAATGTCAGCAGGGTTCATCTGATCAGTTGAAGGCCTGAGAGAACAAAATCAGGAGCCTCCCTCAGTTTGCCCTTGAACTTCATCAATGGTGTTGGCTTTTTCTGGTTCTAGAACAAACTACTTGTGGATGTCACCGCCACACTGGCTCAATGGGAGGCACAGAGTGGGCTGTCCCAGGTCTCTGGCCTACTGGTTAACCAGAAGAGGGAGACACTATCAGGAGCCTGACCTAGATCCCCAGTCTCCCAAACAAG
This sequence comes from Dasyprocta punctata, assembly GCA_004363535.1. NCBI lineage: Eukaryota > Metazoa > Chordata > Mammalia > Rodentia > Dasyproctidae > Dasyprocta > Dasyprocta punctata. The sequence continues at coordinate 91,857 of RJWM01003002.1, read as the reverse complement.
TGCATGGTGAAGGCTTCAACAAATGAGGTAAGTAGTGTGATTTTAGGGCTCCAGGAGGATCAAAACCCTCTGCAGAGTTCTTGACTTTGGTGGCTAAGTCAGGGGATGTCTCTGGGTGGCCCATATTTATTTAGTATTCAAACAAGGGGGTTACAGTGGAAAACACAGGAAACTGAACAGACCTTGGGAGTGGTTCAAGGACTTTTCTAAGTAACAAATTATGTTAATTTAGGGGAAGCATCTTAGGAGAAGATCTGCATGTTGCATTTCACTACAGGAATGAAATGCCTGCAGCTACAGTCTTTATTTAGTTAATTGGAGTTGGAGCCAGCTGTCCTCAGCTGTGACCTTCGCTTGCCCTTTGAGGTGTCTCTTTGTTCTTGGGTCCACCATGCTCCAGCCAGGCCGCAGCCCTGCACTTGTGTTCAATTTCCAGTTTCAATGGCTCCCAACAGGAGACTTGTCAGCCTCTGTAATCGTGTGAGCCCACCCCCTCTAAGACATTAATGAATAAGCAAAGAATGTCTCTCTACATATAAAACTATACGTTTGTAAGAATCTTTACATATATCAACATATTTTTATATTATACACAGTATACCTATACATCCTAGGGGTTCTGCTTCTCTGGAGAACCCCAATTAATACAAGATAAATGACCCCTTTGGCATATGAGACAGTTACTATCAATATCCTCATTGTTTTCAAATAATATTACTTTGAGTTGACAAATCATAATTGTGTACATTCGTGGGATAAATGTGATGACTTGATGATGTACGCAACATAGGATGATGAAATTAAATTAACAAATCCATGGCTTCACTTCCTTACCAGTTTCTATGGTGAGCCATTTGAAATTTATTCTTAGTTCTTTGGAAATAGACAAGACGTTAGTATTGACCGTAGTCAACCACTGTGCAATAGCTCTCAAAGCTTACCCCTCGTGTCCAACTAAGTCTTTGTATCATTGTCCATATTCTATAAATGAAAACATAAAGTGTAGAAATAATTTACTAACTATTTTAGGAAGAAGAGGAGTGAGGGTGAGTTGAAAGCCAGGGATGCCCGACATCTGGATTTCTACTTCATATTGCTTTTTAAATTCCTAGGAGACAACTACACCTTAATACAGTATTGTTAAAACTTTCAAAGTATCTGACACATTGCCAGCACATAAGCACATACTACTTAGGTCGTTAATTAATACTTAGTACTCTTAAGTCCTCATTAACCCATTCAGCTAGATCTGGTTTTCCCAAAGATTCTCCATGATTTGATTCAAGAGATGAATGCAGAAGAGGTACCAGGGGGTATATCATATATTTGCCATTATGCACAGATGTTATAGGAAAATGAGGTCACGGTTGGTATAAAAACTACTTCACCAACTCCATGGAGTTGCACTGGAGTCATTTGCACCCAAAGACTGGAGACCAGAGGCTCTTATAAATTTGTTCACACTGTGGGCAGTGAGGAAAAGCTCCTATGTCCGGGGAAGTAAGAAGACTGCTTTTATAGCAGTCAGTGAGAACAACTAACTCACGGGTATGATATCAGCTTTCTCATAACCGTTATTTTCCTTCAATTTAAGTAAGAAACACTTATTGATTACCTAAGCTCATCACTTTCACTCTGATGAGGTTTTGTTCCATCATCTAAGACAAGGGGTCTCGTAGAAACCATCCTACCTAGATTAGCTTCCTGGGGCCACCATAACAGATGACCAAGGGCTGGGACCTCAAAGCACTACATATTTCTTCTCACACAGTTCTGGAGGCTGAGAGTCTGACACCCAGGTATCATCAAGATTGATTCCTTCTGAGGGAAAAATCAGTTCCCATGTGCTCTCTGGCTTCCAGTGACAGCTCCAGGAGTCACTGGCTCTCTGTGCTCGCAGATGTGTCTCTGCAGTCTCTCAGTCCAGCTTCGTGAGTGTCATCCCCTGTATCTGCCTCTTGGCCCACTTTTTTGGTTGGTACTGGGGACCGAACTCACAACCTCATGCCTGCCAGGCAGGCACTTAAGCCACTGAGCCAAACTCCCAGCCCTATTTTTTTCAAGCCAGGGTCGCACTGTGTAGTTCAGGCCGGCCTTGCTCACATTGTAGCCAAAGCCAGCCTCGAACTCACAACACTCTACCCACCTCAGTCTCCTGAGTGCTGGGATTAAAGGCATGCACCACCACTCCTGGCTCGCCCCTCTTTCTTAAAAGAGTATCAATCATGTTGAGTTAAGATCTGCCCTGAAGAACTCAGTGAAATCTGTGCAGGCTCTATTTCCAAGCAGGATCACATTTGCAGGTACAAGGGTTTGGACTTCATTTCATTTTTTTTTAAAGAGATAAAATTATCTTCTTGATGGGGGACAGAATTTAACCCATGACTCTACAGTCTACCTCAAAGAAACGTGCATGTTATGGTGAAGGTCACTGAAGCCAAGCGCTTCTGCTCAAACCTGGTTATCTGGATAGTTTAAAGAACTGTGTGACTTGATTCTGTGCTGAAACCCACAGGCTAAGGCACAGAGGCACTGGTAGGAAACAAGGAGAACATCCGGGTAAAACAATGACTGGTAAAATACGAAATGTGGGATCTTTTCTCCTGGACACCGTTTGCAAATTTTTGCCAACCGTATAAAGCATGGTTTCCTTTTTCTCTTGTATTCTCTGGTTTATCCCAGGTTCCCTTACATTAGAGTCATCAGCCATACAACTGACAGCTTTTTTATGTCCTGCTGTGTGCTCAACACCATACTCCGGGTCGCAGGACTACCACAAGAGGACCACATGAGATAGACTAAGACCTCGCCAGTCCATCTTCTCACTGTGTTCAGAAGAGGAAACCAAGACCCAGAAAGGTCAGATTTTCTCAAGGCGAATCTCTACCAATGACAAAGGCAGCGATCCCCAGCTATCTGCTGTGTCCAATCTATACTCAGGTTTGTATCACTTACAAAAATGAATATGGTGAAGTTGTGCCTCGATCTTTGCTTTCCATGCCTCATTATAGTCCATGTAGAAGGTGGGGCTCCCCAATTTTGCCTCCAAGAGAGGAATTTTTTTGTCTCCAAGGCAGGAATTTTTTTTATATACAAGAGAGGAATTTTCCTCTCTTTCTATCACTCTGAGGACCCAGATCTGCCTTATAATGTGGGAAACATTTGCTCTTCACCCCACCTAATAAATAAACTCATAAGTGAAGGCCAAAAGCTCTTCCAGGTTCTGTGCAGCTGTTTAACCAACTCAAAGTCAAATTTCTTCAGGCAGGTCTCCCAGTTTTCAGCATTACAGTTTGCTCAGAAAATCACCGAAGGATTTGCATGGGCAGCTGCTAACACCTCACACTGAATATAAAAAACAAAAACAAAACAAAACAAAAAAAACAGCTACACATGGAACAGTCATAGTCTTAATCAACTAATGATTTGTGCCCTTGAAACTGGGAAATAAAAATTCAGACGGACTCCTTCATAAGTTATGCCTTCTTTCCTGCAATTCCCTCAACCTTGCTCTTGTTTTCATTTTCTGCATGATCAGAAATCTCAAGTACTACTGGGCATTCTACTTTAAGAAATAAATTTGTTAAAATAACATGATTAATTCTGCCTTAATTCCTTTGTAAGTTCAAAGAGGACCTACCTGTATTTATTTATTAGGGTAGATATGTACCATCGATGAAAAGGAAGAACTTATCCAGAAGAAAGGGTCCAGGAGAAGGAAAGTGTCCATTAAAAGACAAACCATCCAGCTGATCACATGTTAATGTAGGAAGCCAAATAATAACTTAAGGATATTGCTAAATATGAATTTTGATAAGAAAAATTAGACCAATAAATTTGAACAATATACAACTTGAAACCCACTATTCATAATTTGAACAAAAAAGCATTGCAACATTTTTTTTCTGGAAGTAGTTAAATAATTTTAATTTTCACTCCACATAAATTTTCCAGGGATACAATGGAACATTGGATTCAGAGTTGGAAAGTTAGACTTGCTGGATTCAAGGCCAGGCATTGTAATTTGCTAACTAGATGAACTTGGACAAGTCCATTAACCTTTTATAAACCTTACTCAACTTTCTTCTCTAAAAACAGAGATAGTATCTTCCTTGCTGGCGTATTTGTGGAGATGAAATAGAAAGATACTTGTGAAGCATATGGTATGGTATTTGCCCAGAGTTCCCTCAGCTTCTCGCAATCCGTGTGGGAAGAAGGGCGGCCATAGACTCCTTCTGGATGGGGGAAGAGGAGCAGCGCTAGCTGCCCTCGATGCCAGGATCCCCGTTTCCCCCTGTAGGCAGGGGCCATGTCCTCATCCAGCTCCCGGAAACGCAGCCCGGTCATTTGTACCCACCGCAGTGAGAAAGCACAGGCTGCCATCAGGTGTGTTAGAATGAGGAAATGTAAAAAAATAAAGTACTGCTTGCCTTTGACAGAGACGTGTGTTACTAAATAAATGACCAATGGTATTTTTGTCTGGCCATCCTCCTGAAATTTTTACACCTTCTAATGCAGACAATTTAAAAGTGAGATAGGGAATTTGTGCTCATCAAAGAACCAAGCATATAATTGATAAACTTTTTTCATTTCCACAGTGCATATGATCTCCGTGTTTTTTTTTTTTTAACTTCAAAATGCTCTCACTCAATTTTTTAAAGACTTATTTCCTTGGAAAATGTTGAGAAACCTGTGTTTTGTTCTTGGCAAATAACCTTGGCAAGAGCAACAGAAGAAACAGATGCTGTCCATGCCGCTATCCAGAAGGAAAATGAAATACTCCAAAGTCACAGCTATCTGAAAAAAAAAAAAAAAAAAAAGAACTCCACTAAACTACAGATGAGAACATTGCAGAAAATGAAGGATGAGGAAGAACGGTGGGAACTAAAGTCTCTACTGCCGAATTAACACAAATGCGGTAGAGAGAGACCGCGGGGAACCTCCAACAGCATCAGTAGGGTTAGCTTCTCGTGAGCTCTTTGCCTTACACTGTAAAGTTCTATCAAACTGCTTTATAATTAGGTTAAAATCATCATGCTTCATTCCAGTTTTGTGAAATGCTGCAGAAATTCTTCCTACTCTTTACTGAGATGAAGTAATTTTTAGATGCTTATGAAAACCAAACTCTAGTCTGAAAAATGGACTTTACCCTGAAGATCAAGCAACAATCAAAATTCATCCAGTGTCAGGAGCTGGAAAGGAATAGGATGCTTCTGCTGCTAGGAGAGAAGTGGCTGGAAGGACTGGTGAGGTTTGTTTCATCTGTGCAAAAACACACTACAGAATGCAAATGGTGCACTTTCATGCTTTTGCTCAGCTATTTCTCCCTTCTGCCTGCATGCACAGAACAGGTTAATCCTCAGTAAAAGAAAAGAAACAAACACAACGCAGTGTTTATCCAGGATCAAAACTAAAATCTTCCAAGTGGTTAAATGGCTCTAATTAAAAGCTGTTCTGGAGAAGCATTTGGAAATGTAATGATCTGCAAAAAACTGACAAATAAGTGCTCCCTGATCAACTGTTACATGTGACTGAACAGGGTTTGCAACATTTACTAGTGCTGATTTATGCTTGATTTACATTGCTCATATTAGTATAGTTACAAAACATGCAGACTAGGGGGTGGGGGCACAGCTCGGTGGTAGAATACCTGACTAGCATGCAAAAGGCCCCAGATTCAATCGCCAGTACAAAAAAGGAAGAGGAGGAGGAGGAGGAGGAGGAGGAGGAGGAGGAGGAGGAGGAGAAGGAGGAGGGCAGATCAATTCCCAGGCTTCAGACCTAATCTCTCTGTGTTTGGAGACAACATAGAGAACAACATCTTTGGGAACCAAATGCACACAATGATTCACCTGGAGGGAAGCATAGTTTTGATTTCCTGCAAGCAAATGGCCAGACATGGATTTCTAAGTTCTAGGAGATGCTGTTATCAGGGAGTCACCAGGCAAGGAGAGATTCCAGCATTCCCAGCCGGCCCCAGTGTTCTGGGGTTTCCTGGCCTGGACCTTGCTCCTCCTCCACCGAGTGGGACTGGAGTTTGCTGAGGGTGCAAGGTCCTGGTAGTGAGCAGGCAGAAGCCCACTGCGTCACTTCTTCACCCTCACCCAGATGAGACGGGAAGCTCCTTTCTTCCAGGCTGACTGAGAGATGACGGGAGACATCCCTTTAAAACTAATGGCCATGAAATCTTTAATAAAGATGCATTTTGTGAAGTGGATTCTTTTGCCCAAATGTAACCCTTACTTTGTCCTATATGAATGAAGGAGCTCACGCAATGCCTAGGCTCTCGTTATTATTAGGGACCCCTTGACGATTTAATTCTATTTCCCATTGCCACCCAGTACTAGATGCCAGCTTTAGTCAGAGCGGCGACTTTAGTTTATTCTCTGATATCATCTCTACAGCATTTACTCAGTGCGGTGCCATAAGTACATGCTTGCTACTATTCTCAGATCTTACTGCCGTTCCTGGTCCTCCTTGCTTCCTTCGATCAGGAAGTTGGGTGCTGTACCTGTCCAGCGTGCATGGTTTATTCCACAGGCACCGTGCGCGGGATTTATTTACAGCAGTTCAGCGCCCACCCCCACCTCTTCTCTCCATCCCAGTTGCTCTGTGGTCTCATTGCCATTCGGTGATAAGGCAGGGGGCAGAGGAGACATGGGTATGGAAAGTCGTCAACAAATGCGTCCACTGAGGGACTGAAAGGTGAGTCAGCAGAGAAGGCAGGGAGAGGACAGGCGAGGGCAGGAGGACAGGGAGAAACAGGAATGCAATCCATAAGTCCAGGGAGGCCTCGGGGGTGTCTCAGGGGCACTACACACAGCAAGAATCCCTTCTGTACAACACGTCCACCTGCTATTAACTTAGAAATCACAAAAAAGAAAAATAAGGTAACATATGTTGTTTATTTTTAGTGTCCTGCAGTTCCTCTACATCGTGCCAATGCTGAGCTTAGTGTTTATCTGGATGGGGCTTTGCCCTTTCTCTTACCCGTCCAACCTGAAAATGTGAGTCTTCACGCGCTTTGGGAAATGCAACAGCCATTGTCTCTTTGGTTGGTGCCACTTCTGTTCTATGCTTTCACAGCTATTAATGGGCATGTACTGGTCCTTTTCATGCTTTCTTCCATGAAGAAAATTATCTGTAAGTTCTTTCAGAAGGTAAGCATGGTGCCACATACATATAATCCCAGCTACTAGGGAGGCTGAGACAGAAAGATCACTATTTCTAGACCAACCCGGGCAACAACTTGAAGTTATGAGGCATACCAGAAGACATCAAGTTAAAGGACGGCTGTCCATTCCACAGCAGCTAGGAAGCAGAGAGTGAGCGGAAGAGCTGAGGAGAAAGACCCCACAAGGCCAGGTCATGTCCCCAGTGACCTGCCTCTCCCATCTGGGCCCTGACACTGACGGCACATTCAGCTCTCAGCCCCCTGATGTAGTAACCAAGCTGTCTTCCACACGTGTGAGAATTTAAGGGGAAATCTGAGGTCTGTAATGTAACACTGTCTCAAAATAATAAATGAAAGAATTTTTTTTAAAAAAAACCATCCAAACCAAAATAGCTCTCTGATAATAGCCATCTATGTCACCAAAATGTGTGATGTTTCCTCAGTTCTGTCTTCCTGAGTCGCTTTCCCAAATCTCTGGGAGCAAATTTTATTCAACTCGTATTAAAAATTTAATACGTTAAATCATTTTCCATGTTATCATTAAACTCTATCGTTAGGTTACTCAGTGGTTCAGATGATTAAAGTAATAATTCCCCCATTTGTTATGTCTGTACATGTTGGTGCTTGCAAATGAGTGCCTTATATTTTAATTTTTAATTTCGAACTTGTTTTAGAAAAGTTTGTTTTTACTGGTGTCTCCACGCTGAGAGGTAATGACCCTACTGCAGATTTCCGCATTACTTGCTTGCATTCCAAGGATATCACGAAGGCCAACTTTTAAATTGCTGTCTCCCCTGGGGAATTCAAGCCTTCTTGGGTTCCTCAGATCTGGATTCTAAACCAAAACGGCTCAGCTGGTTCAGGCTTTTGATTGCTTGGAGACTTTTTCCCAGACAGTAGACAAATACGCACTTCCTGGGAAATACTGGACCAGAGGGTGGGTATTTGTATTTCACGCTCACCTATCACTAAAGCTTCACATTTTTATAGTCCAGACTTTATGAACAAAACTTTTTTCCATGAAGAGTTGGGTCTTTGCCTTGGCCGTGCAGGCACTGTCCTTAAAGTCTATGCCTCTGGCTATGTCCACATGGAGTGACCCACCACCCTCCCTACCACTGGGGCCACAGCAACAATCATTCCACGCTTACTGATTTAAGCTTCATGCCTTTTTCAAAGAAAAAAATACCTTTCTAACACCTAGGGATTTTCTTTCTTTACTATGTTCTCAGTGTTAAATTTTTAATATCGTTATATTTTATCAAGCATTTTAAACACAGCGGGGAAGTCTCTACATTTATTCAGTACATCATTTAATGGGATTGAGGCTCTCTGTGTGATTTCTTTTACTTTCATAGATTTAAAATTTCATCTGCATTCCACCAGCTACCAAATTATGTTCAGAAGAAAGTGGTTCTCCCAACGTAGTGGGTTTTACCTCCACAGGGCACAGGGCCACATTCGGAGGTATTTTGATTGTCCTGACATGAGTGTGGTGTTAGTGGCTTCTGGCAGGTAGAGAACAGGGCTGCAGTCAGACACCTTGCCACGCGCAGGACAGCACGGGGGGGAAGCACCTTGGTTTAAGGCATCAGCAATGCTGAAGACCTAGAGAACCTGCCCATCCCTTTTCCTCTAGTCTTAACATCTCCATCTGAATGCATATGAATATATGGTACATTTGAGATTTTGTTTCTGTATTCCAAATCCATTTTGCCCCGATCTTTTCCATATTGTTTAATGGAATCATTTTATGACACCAACCGCTCTAGACAAAAGCTCAGTTGGTGTTGTAATCTCAATAACCCCATCTGGCTGATTTATTCACTAAATATTACTCGGCTTTTCATCTCAACTGTTCTAATCTAATCAATCATCTTTTACTAGGACTGCTGAATGATCTTCTAGGTGTCTCTCCTTTATCCAACCTTGTGTGTCCCCAGGTCATTTTCTATGTCAACGTCAGGGTGATTTTCTCCTCACAAATCTACCAAAATTCCAGGTTCTTAGGAAGATTTTCAAAGGAGGCATCAGGACCTGGGTCCTCCCAACCTCCCGAGCCATCTTTTGTGCCCCTCTCTCATCCACCCTTCCTCAGAAACATGAGTCTTTTTGTATTTTCCCACCTCCAGGACTTGTGCCACGCGGTGCCTCTTCCTGGAATCTTCTTTGTCCACTTTGCAGGGCAGCTGTGTCTCAAGCTTCTATCAGATCTCGGCGTAAATCTTCCCTCATCCTAGTCTGTCATCAAGTTTCCCGCTGTCTCACAACCCTTACTGCAGGCTTTGATTTGATCATATATATTCTTCCCCAAATGCAAGCTTCCAAACAATCGATAGTTGTATCTGCTTTGCTTCACCTGAAATACAGCAGGTATTCAGTGAACAATTGCTGAAGGAATTAGGTGATAACTACCAAAACTTTAAAAGAATCACTAGGCTAATACCCACCCAAAAGATTCTTTTAATCTTGAATTTATAAAGAATTCAAGTTTTAGGTGGTAATGACGGAATATATACTATAGAATCAGCAATGTGCACTCAGTGAAGCATTATTTTATGATAAAATAAATATATACATGTATATAATGTGCATCTATATGCTTACATGTACACTATATACATGTTTGCATGTATATATGCCTATGCATATATAAAAATATTAAATAATACATGCATTCTATACATATATGTTTAATAATGTAGCAACCCATATGTATTATATAATTTAAATATGTATAATTTGGTCTTAATATTCAAAAACATATCGGAATTGATGAAATTTTTATGTAACCATGACATTTCTCTCTCAGATATTCATCATCTTGATTGTTCTACTCCTGAGTGATTTACTAATTTTTTCCCCCTTAAATTTCATGCATTCCTGAGTCCAGGAACAAGTCAATTCAGAGAAATCATTTTATTTCTTCTCTTTCCTTCCCCTTGTCTACAATTCAGGTCTTTAGTGTTCATCATTAGAATTTTTATAGCTCATGTATTTTGCTACTTCTAGCTGGAAACCAAAAGTTTCAAGTCTCCCTTGGAACGAAATGACAAAATACATTAACAAAAACACATCAAAGAATATACAAGGGCATGACTTGACAGAATTTATACAGCTTTGTTTTTCAATAGTCATCTCTTATAAAATGGCTTTCGTACCAGTTCTTTGACAATGGCTTCTTCCGCTCACTACTATGTTGTTACGGCAGAGGAAGGAACTTCCTAGACTACCTGGGCTGGATAAGAACAAACACGATATGCTGGAAAGCACCTCAGCCCCTGAGAGAACTGGACTGAAGTCAGGAAGGTCACATACTTTGCATGTCACAGAGTAACCCCCAAAGCCCCTGTCAGCTTTGAGCCCTTCCTGCTCATTGAAAGTAGGCTCCGTGGACAATCCCAGCTTTCTGTGAAAGCTCTGCTCACCTGGAAGAGAACGTATTTACATTTTTACACCCAATCTTCCCAAATCCTTAATATGAAAGTTCTAACATGTTGTATCAACCAGTCAAATAAATAAATGTTTGCATATGCATTTAGAACTTAGTGCTAATTTTAAGGTTATTTTCACTCTAACAACTGGTGAAGAGAGTATCCAAAAATTTTCATTGAAAGTAATTGTTTCAAATTTTATAAACGATCATTTTTGGGGCCCTAAAAAATAAATACTTTTCTTTTTTAAAAATATAGAACTCTGTGAAATCAAGAATTTGCTCTCAGGACAGAACTGATTTTCTAGGAGTTTAAATCTGTTCTTTGTTTTTGCCAATCTATTGCTTTAACACACACTAAATAAATCGGTTGACCAAAGCTACGCTGGCCATTATGTCTACTTGCAGACTAGCAAATCCAACTTTTGACATGACAACACACAGCAAAGGGAAGTGGAATGCTGTGATTCTAAGGGGCTTTGGCGTCCGTTGTTCTGCTAACTTTGCCAGAGTTCACACCACAGCAGGCCCACAGCGCTTTGTTCAAACTCACAACATTGAATGTAAAGAAAGGCTTTACGTTGTGATTTTCTTACCCCAGGAATCCAAATGCATCAAGAAAAAATGCTCATTGAGGCTTGGAACAGAAAGAGCTATTTATTTTACACGCACCCTAGTTATGCGTAACTCAGCATCGGGACAAATGCAATTCAGAGTTAATGTTCTCTTTGTCCCCTGTGAGTCACGCAGCCCAGACACAAGGCCTCACGTGGTAGGAGGCCCTCGCTGGCCTAGGACGCACTGACAGTCCCCACCCCACAGGAGCCAGCAGAGGCAGGCACATCCGACGTGAAGGGCAGGTGCGGCAGACTCTGCTGTTGGCGCTCACAGGTGTCTACAGCCAATTCTTCAGCTTGCACTCTTGACCACAGATTTTGCAATTTGTCTCACTGTGTGTAAGAAACACAGACTCTTTCGGGGAAGCCAATGCGGCAGAGCAGGGAAAGCGCCGAGGGTCTGAGGAAGCTCCGGTGGCCTCGTAGTCATCAGCCTGAGTGATGATGGACAGCAGACCAGTTTGGTCACTTTCTGCCTGTTTCAATCTTGAGAAAAGTGTGAACTTCTTCATGACTTTTTTTTCACTTGTCAGAGTTACTGTGAAGCACAGGCTCCCAGGCGATGGGTGGGTTGCTGGGCTTGCTGTGGTCAATCCGCGTGGTATTAAGAAACCATCTTACTGCCCTGTGCCGCATACGCGTGCACAGCTGCGACTGGTCGGTCCATTATAAAAAGCAGCTGGCATTTTTAAAGTGCATCATGCCCTCCTTCCCTCATCCTAACTACCTGCTACAATTGGTCATAGTTTCCTATGCGACCCCCTCCCTAGAGCATGCATGTAATCATTTTCAAGATGGAAATGGAAAATGAATATCTGATGACCCCAGATAACCTGAGCCGGTTTCCCGTGTCCCAAATTTCCCTTGTCCCCACGTTTCAATGATTTGCCCTTTGCTCTATTTTTTTTTTTATTTAACAACATCCAGGGTTTATGTGAGAAACCCTTAAAGAATTCAAAGGTTGAAAAAAGCAAGAGATTTGGCAAGGAAGGGCAGGTGTCATTTTCCACGGTGACAGAAACCAAGTACTGAACCCTTGAGCGCAGTCACACGGGGGAAACCGGCAGCCCTGAGGGAGGCGGGGAAGCTTGAGCGTGGTCAGGACGCCACTGCGCACAGCCGAGAGAGGGGAAATCAGCATTCTCCACACAGGGAAAGAAACACCAGAGATTTCCCATGGATAAAATGGCTAGATACTGCAGAGAAATTACTTCAGCAAGTAGTGCAAAACTGCACAGAAGAAACTTCTACAAGAAAATAAAAGGGAGAATCCATTGTTCAATACACTTAGCCATGGAGAGTGAGGTGACCGGAAGAGGACTGCCGTTTTGGAGACCCAGCTGTGGGATGGGGGGCGTGGAGGCCAGGGGTGTGGCCCTAGGAGCCACCCAGCGATGCCCAGGGGATGCCAGCTCCCGGAGGGCGGACCCTGGAACTCACTGGCTGGCCGCATTAGTCTTCCTGTTGGAAAATGTCACCCATTTCATTCAGAGTGATTTTTAAAAGAATATTTCATTAATTTGAAAGCACACTGCCGGGATGGGCAAAAATCCAAACTATTTCTTTCCATAGTCTTTGTCATGATTTATAGGACACTCTCTCCTGCTGAAGAAGACCATAATGTAGGACAGTGCAAAGCACACAATTGCTGGTAGTAAAACGTGTTAGTTAGAGCCATGGTGGAATATTTAATATTATTCAAGACATTTTGATTATGTACAAAAAGATGTCCAAAAATGGGCTTATTTTTTTAAAAAAAATAAGAACATTTGAAGAATGGAAAGGAAATGTTGACAAAGTAGTTTTTCTTACGTATGCACAACTTGTGGAAAATGTTCCCCATTTCTGTTGCACTGCGGTTATACTAGAAAAAGAAAATGGCAAAAGATGAACGCTCTTATATCTTGCTTTCTGCTCTTCCTTGAGACCTAAAGCAATCCTGACACAGAGCTGGCTCTCAACAGGCATGTGTTGTGTGAGTGAATAAATAAAACCCCAGAGAAATCAAACCAAGTGAATTCCTTCATCATTACCAGCCCAGAACTACTTCAGCCAGAAAACTCAGAGATTTACACGGCCCCTCGTGGGTTAGGGGGACTCAGCCCAAGTTCAGGGCTTCAGTCCAGTCACATCAAGTCATTCAGTTTATCATCAACTGTGAAGAGAAAGCAGCCTGTCCACATGAAAAAAAGAAGAAAGAAAAGCTCTTTGGACTTTTTTCTATGTTGCGTGTATGTGCACATGTGTGTGTGTGTGTGTGTGTGTGTATGTGTGTGTGTGTGTGTGTGTGTGTGTGTATCGTTCTCAATGATAATTCTCAGGCTATCTTTTGTTTAGATAAGAGACTACCCTAATGGTGGGACAATGGCTGAATAAAATATATATAAAGTTTGTGACAGCCTATTGTACAAATGCTAATGTCTCTAGGGTATTTTTTAAGGTTGCCTCCTATAGCAATATTTTTACTGACGTTAGTAAATTTCCATTGAATCTTAAAATAAGCAACTGTCCACAATAATGTATGAAAACATTTCAAATCTAGATGCATCCTACCACATTCCCTGATTTTCTCGTGTGTAAGTAACTTTTAAAGCTTCCTAAATTATTTCCCCACATCGCCCCTACCTTTTCCCACAACACGTGGTGCAATCCATCCTGACAGCACCTTTCTGGTATGACTGCCTTTTGGGAGAATTTGGAGTAGCTAAAAGCACATCATCATTTGGTGGAGATCACTAAAACGAATAGAGGGGAAAAACGTGAAAAAAATCCTGTGCAGCATAACACTATCCAATGGCTGTCATCAAAACCGAAGGTCAAGAGAATAACAGCTAATTACAAGAAAGTTTCAGTCAACTGGAGGACAATATTTACACACAGACACACACAGACACACACAGATGCACACACTCACACACACACGGAATGAGGCCTGCACCACAGAACACCAGTGGCCACAGGCTTTTCTACTGTGATGGAAACAGCCCCCGACTGTGCTCTCCGACACAGCATTTGGGAACATGGGACTACTGACCATTCCAAGGGTTGCTACTGTGACGGAGGAGGTGAGTTTTAATTTTATAAAATGTTAATTTAAATTCAGTTGCAGGGCCGGGGATACAGCTCAGCAGCACAGCGCCTGCCTCGCAATCACAAGGCCATGAGTTCGATTTCCAGTACCAATAAATAGATAAATAAATTCAATTGTAATATTTTCAGAAACTACTCCTTACTATCAGGAAGAATTATTTTAAGCTCTCTGTAAACAAGTTAAAAGACAAAAAGATATTTAAGAATTAATACATAGTATTGAAAGACAAAAACTGAGCTGGAAAAGCAGAAACAAACTTAAAGATAATAAAATAATTATACAAGTTAAAACTAATAAGAAGTTGGGTGTGGTGGCACAAGCCTGTAATCCCAGCACTTGGGAGGCTGGGGCAGGAGGATGACTACCAGTTCGAGGCCAGGTTGGGCTACATATTGACAACCCAGCAAAAACAAATAAACAAAAAGCCTAATTAGAAACAGTGACAAAACAAAAATAGAGATGCAAAGTTAGGGATAACAGTTTATGAGAAAGAAATAGAGAAAAGTAAGCAAATAAGGAAAATATAACTTATTTAGAGGTAAAATCTATTTACATATGATATATTTTTCTTTACCTGAAAACACACAGGACAAATAGAATCAAAGATGTATTCAAATATGTATTGTGCATTCTTTCTGAAATTAAGGCAAATGTAAATATGTCAATGACATATTTTGATCCAGGAAAACTGAAGTTATGTCCTGAGAATTTATTAAAACCCAAGAATAAAGAAAGTATTCAATGACCACCAAAATTAAAAAAGCAGATCAACTAAAATGTTAGAAAGGGAAAAATTGTAGAGTGACTTTGGAAATATTTTCATAGCACCAATGACCAAACCCAGGGTCTTATGCCTGCTAAAGTGTTCTACCAACAAGCAACACCATCACCCCCCAACCTCTGAAATTTCATCTGCAGTGTTCAAGGCCAGACAGAAGGGGTACAATGACTATAGACTTCTAAGGGAATACAAACATGGATTCCAAATTTTATAGCACCCAAATTTTATGGGAAGATGTTATCCACCATTGAGCAAGGCTTGATGAAGGTGGTACTCATGAATATGTAAAGACTGCTTGATTAGGAGACCAATCAGCAATGAGATAAATGAAGAAAAATGAAAACCTCAAGAATGAGGAAGTCGTGCTTGATGGCAGGCAGGAATCTGTGCAAATACAGAACCCAAGCACCTGTAACAAAGCGGAAAACAACTGTGATGCTTGAAATGCTAACAATGTAAGAATCTTGATGAATATTATAGAAGGCACTCCGTGAGGAGAAATAGAAGGAGAAAATTCAGCATGCCATGCTATACCTTCTAAAATTAATAAATGAGAGAAAGATGCAACCGTTTTAGCAACCAATGATAGATTTTTGTATTAGTCACTTTTTTGGGGGAGGACAAATTATTCATTGTCTGCAACCTAAACCAGAAAAGGTTTATTTTGGCTCATGGCTTTAGAGGTCTCAGTCGTTGTAAGATCAGCTGGCTAAGGTCTCTGAAACAGTGGGAATATTGCATATTATGTTATTACTTCTATTTTTCATTCTGGTTTCCTTTTCTTATTTTCAGTTTTAAAATTGGGAAAGAAGCATTCTGTTTTGCCCACTTAAATCAGAAGTCCATTTTGAAGCAATCAATAATGAAAAGCAAACAGCTGAGTAAGGAGACTGATTTCGTCAGCCTAAGTCCCATGCCCCTCACGGAACCCATCAACTACGGCCAGGAAGCCCTGACAGAGGAGAGGTGAGCAGAGGAGATTCATGGGAGAGAAAGGAAAGATGCCAAGAAGGTTAGGTTATACTCGTCTCAAATATACCCAGAGACAGCACTTGCAACTGTCACCAGATGCTGTCGTTAGTAATGCTATTCACAAGGTATTTCCAGTGTCTCTCGTTCCAGACTATGTTGTCTGGTGTGTAGAAGTTAGGGACTTCGGGACGCTTTTCTCATCAGGCGTAGAGACAGAAACACCTAGCGTACCATCAGCTCAGTTCTCTTCCATGCTGTCTGTCTAGGATGGGAAGGTGCTGTGAGAAATCTCCCTTGGTTGTGCTGGGACACTGAGATTCAATGGCATTTTGTCACCACAGTATCCTGTAGTCCACTGCTCTGTTTGGAGGAAGGTTCCGAAGCCAGTGTGCTACAGGTCTGGTCCCAGAGCGGTGCATCTGGGTGGTGGTGGGACCTTGTGGGAGGTTTGAGGTCACAGAGGACGCCCCAGAAGAGAACCATGGGGCTCTGATATCTTTTCTTTCCTCTTTGGCTCCCTGCCTCTTGATGTAAGAGGTTTTACTCTGCCGTGCACTCCTACCGTACAGTGCCACACTCACTGTGGCCCAAAGTTATGAGCCCAATCTCAAGCATTCAATACCAGGAGCCAGAATGAAGATTTTCTCTTTATAAGTTAATTACCTCAAGTATTTCACTATAGCAACAGAACACTGACTGGTAGACCTACCCTGACCAAGAGGCCACCTTTCCCTTTCTTTTACCGCCGCAGAACCCATTGGCTGTGAACCACATCATGTCTGAACGATTCTACTCTCTCTCCCTCTCTTTTCTGTAGTGGAAAAACCTCTTTTTGTTTGATCCTCTTGCTGAAGAAATTCCCGCAGGGCTGTCGGAACCCTGGTGAGCGTGTGACTTCTTCATATTCTAAGCATCTTCTCAAAGAACACATGTGGGCCCTGGGGCGGAGGACGGTAGAGCACGGTTCACACGCACCCATTCCAGAAGGCGAGCCCTGGTGTGCTGTTTGTCATGTGTGCCCACATTTATTTCTCAATGAAAAAAAAATTGTCTTCCAAAGCCCAAGTCGCCTTTCTCCCTGACCCTCAGGTGGTTTCTTCCCATGGCCCACTTCCGTCTACCCTCAGGTCACACCATTGGCTTCTACTGTGCTCATGCAAGGAATTTGACCCAAAAGGCTGTACAAACCAAGAAAAGTCAGAGTTTTACCTTTCATGGAGGACTCAGTGGGCTAAAACAGCGGGTCTCCGCTGTGGGATCATTTTGCCCCCCAGATGGTATTTAACCATGTGAGGGGGTTCGGTTTTCATTTTTCACTTCTTCCATCTAAGGACCGACTGCTGCGGCCTCTCGGGGTAGAAGGCAGGCACTGTGGAGCGTCTTGCAATGCACAGCGCAGCTGCCTGTGATGAAGATCTGTTTGATCCTGGCTGGGACAAGTGCTGCACGCCTGTAATCCCAGCACTTAGGAGGCTGAGGAAGGAGGATCTCTGCAAGTTCAAGACCAGCCTGGGTGACACAGTGAGACTTTGTCTCAAAACACAAACACAAAAACTAAAACAAAATGCCTGTATCACTGAAGTTGGAAAAGCTGGGCTAAAGCAAGATTTAATGAGGAACTGGTCTTTAATTACTAATGTCTGCTCCAGGTGTTGCTACACCATCCCTCTTTAAACACATCTATCTAATACAAAACTTTGGCATTGCAACAAAGGCAGTGACACGAGAGGAAATGACACCATGTTAGCTGCAAAGAGCATTGCCACGACAGCCACAAAAACTCTCAGCACTGTCTCATATTGTAACTATCATTCATTACATGACCAAAAGAGGGCTACTGAATCCTTCATTGGAGACACGACAAATTCCTTCCTTGTTCTCTTTGAAAAGGCCTGACTATCGCAAGTTTATTCGTGATGTATTCTCACGAAGTTAGAATATCTAGACCCCAATGTACTTTAAAAAAATAAAAAAAGAGTTGTGAGATTAAAAAGCTGTGTTGGCCTCAAATTTTAATGCTTCTGGCAGCCTGAAGCCAGGATGTAGAGCCCGGGCTCTGATCCTAAGCTGCAGCTGACCAGTAACAGAGGGGACTACAGAAACCGAGTGACGGCCAGTATCCTGGAGCGACAGGAACGTCTGGCACAACCTGTGTAGGCAGAGCTGTCTCCTGCTCATTTAGGGGCTGGAAGTCCTGAAGTCCACTCTGCCTTTGGAAAGACAGCTCTTCTACAGCTACGATCGCAGCCGCTGACACAGAAGGGTTTCTTCATTTTTCAATGCTTCGTCACAACCCCTTTAGATAAGTACCATGACAAGTACCATGAAGAAACACAGGTTATATTTGTAGTAAGAAGATGCACAGAAATTTCTGAACACACACATAATTGTGTACATTTTTACTGAGAAACTGGATGCATTTGGGGACCACAAGTTCAGGGGCACCTTGCTACAGCGAAGAAGTGAGGTGGAGCTCATTTAACCCCAGGCAAGGCCATTGTAAGACAGGATTTCTGAGACTTCTTTCTCTTCCCATCTGTGCTTTTGGGTTCTGAACAGGCTGCCAGCAACTCTGAGTCAGACCTGTCTCACAGCAGAGCTCTAACCCCAGGGAGAAAGGAGCTTAAAAAGCAAGGAAAATGCCAGGTTTTGACACGAGACAGCTGTGTGTGAAGGGGAAGCAGGCAATGGGGAAATGAGTAAAGATCCTCAGTCCCCGACAGGCCAAAGGAACAGTGAGAACTGGGAACAGCTCTTTGCGTAAAGGTCAAGGAAGTAATTCCATTGGCAGAAGCTCATTTGTTTAGATTGTTTTATAGAACGGGAGCATTACATTTTCTAAACCACTTAGCAACAAATCCAGTAATTATCTTCTTTCAATACTATGAACTTGGCTTCTCTCCTGCTCTAAAACATGACCTGAAGAGTGACAAAGGGTGTTTAGGAAATCAAAGCAAATAAATATGACCATTAGTGGTAGCCAATCATTTTTAATACATTAAAGGAGTAAATGAAAATAAACTCAAAGGATTTCAGGCTACAGTTAATTGAGCAAGTAGTAGTGGATTTGGGACTGAAGGTATGGTGTGAAAACATTTCAATGTTATGAAAGAAAATGGCTCCTCAATGTCATTGGTCAATAAAGTATCTCATTGGTTTATGTTTTCCAGAAATTGAGTTTGTATATCGTATAATATTTGATCCTCATAATTATACTGAAAGCAAGGCTTTTTTTTTTCCTTCTCTATCCTGGGAATTAAAAGTTTGGCAACATAATAAAATTTCCAAAAATGTAAAATTATGACTCTCAAGTAAATAAAATTAAATGAACCTACAGCCAGAAGTTTGTTAAAGCACAGTTTTCAAAAAGGCAAAACTAATTCCTGTGAAAATATTAAATAAATATTTATCTAATATTTTATTCAAATTATAGATGAAACAGTAAGACGGTAAACTCATTTATAGGGAAACTCAGTAATGTCAAATAGGGTAATAAATTGTTAAGATTTAGAATTAATGTATTCTTTTCCACCGGAAAGAAGTTTGTTATATCTCTACGGAACAAAAACCTATGCATTAACCTCTGTCCCACAGCAGTTTTAAATAGCCCATTTCATAGAAAATCAAGCCCAGAATCACACTGAAAGAATCTATGAGAATCTCTTGTGGCTACTTCCAAGTTCAGATAATTTTTCTGATAAGCCAAATTATCTCACACAAATGAAAGTTCTTGATTTCTGGTAATATTATTTCATTTTTAGAAAAAACCTATCATTTTGATTTGATTCATGTACAGTTTCTATAGCTTTCTCAGATGGACACTCTAAATATGTGTTTTATTCTGTGCTGAGAACAATATTAGAATTTTGTAAGAATATATAAATGAATCAACACCCACATATTTTATTTATTATTGTGTAATGTATATTTGAAAGTACAATAAAATGAGTAGACTGTTACACAAGGCCGGAGATCATAAATATTTTAAGGATAAGTCTAGAATGTTTTATATTTTAATAAGCTTCATAAGTCACTAATAAACTTAATAAATATGAATGCTATGAAGAAAACTTTAAACGTAACTGGTGAGCCTCACACTAAGCAAAGAAACAGAGTCAAAAATTTTTCAGAAATTAAATCTCCTCTTAGAATTTTTATCCTAGTATTTATATCTCAGAATTTATTTACACCAGGAAACGGATGATGATAACATGATGGCCGTAAACACACGAACACATATAAACAAAAACACAATCCAATCAATGTCTTGATTAATCAATTGTTTCCTTTATCATGGGCAAAAGTAATAACCATTCTAAGCTTTTCACAAATAACACATCTACCAAAACACATAGGTTTAATTTCTAAGGTTTTATTACAGGTTTAAAATATATTTTTATTTTCATATCAAAAGCTTAAACAAAATAAGTCACATGAGAATAACTTTTTGCATGTCCACCAACATAAACGATTCCTATTTTAAATTTGTTACAATGGGGATTTTTGTGGATTTTTTTGTTTGTTTGTTTTTGTTTTTCATTTTTTGGTACCAGGGAATGAACCCACAACCTCACGCTTACCAGGCAAGCATTTGAACCACTGAGCTAAATCCCTGGCCCATTAAATTTGTCATAATGTTGCAAACCACACAAAACGCCTGTGTGAACCAAATCAGAGCAGAATCTGAATGTGTTTGAAATGCATCAAGTATCCTCATTGTTTCAATTAGAAAAGAGTGATACCTATTGGAATTAAAATTTGACCTCAGCTACCCATTATTCAAAAATAATACACCAGGAATTATCTACTGATTTTAAAAGAAATGCACTGTGCACTGGTTAGCGTAGCAGAGATACACACGTGTTCCCAGACCTTTCGTTCAGTGTTAAGCACGCTGGTGCAGCCGGAGGCGAGCACGTTCAGCCTTGCGAAGGGGAGCAGCAGGCTACCTGGAAGCACAGCCCATGTCCACACTAACACTGGCTTCGGAGGGCATTCTACTTCCCCCATTAGTGTCATAAATTTCGATTCAGATGGTAAATTCTATAAAAAATCCATTGAAATGGAAATATGTCATCTCAGTAAAACAAGGCAGAAATGCAATTTGCCGAAGTTACTGCAAGTTAGTGGCTTAGTCAAAGTAGAAGCAGGACCCCAAGTCTTTTTGCATGAAGACAATAATTGATGAAAGGATAGTCAGAGATGGAGGTAAAAGAGGGGACTCAAGAGAATCAACAAATAATGTGAATTTTCAGGAGTAGAGGGAAGCACTGGGGCACAAAAGGAAATGTCAGAGAATGGTCCAAAAATTAGCTTCCAGAGGGTGAGGGAAGAGAATGCAGATGCTAAGCATAGTAACTGAATGTGAGTTCAGACTTCTCTAAACGTGAGTTCAGGCGTCACAGCAGGTGATCAAATCAACCCTCTCTCCTTGGTCTTGAACACAGCATGTTAATTTAACAACTGGCTCCAGACATGGGTGCAAATTAGCATCTATGCATATGTTCTTTTAAAAGCTAGCCTGTGCTGTAACGTCTTCAATAGTCCTTTTTACACTGATACTGATTCACTCTTCATCAGAGAGAACAGGGTGCCCATTAGCAATAACACAGACTGAGAAGAGACAGAGTGGATGATGAATATTCACAGTTTATATTTTGAAACTTTCAGGGAAAGAAAAAGTCAGCTCTTAAATAAGGGATAAGATGGTAGATGGTGAGAGGGACATGATGATTTATTCCAAATTTGAAACCTTTATGTGAAAATTCATGCCATACGATGAACTGAAGACTTTTTCCCAGGGACACAAAGGTCCAGCAATGAATATTATATCAAAGTCCTCCCAACATAATTTAGAAGTCAGCACAAGAAATTTAGGGAAAACAATTTGAGGCTTAATATTGTCGGAATTCGCTATTTTAATTCTAGTCATGTGCCCTCCTTCAAAAGAACTGAACAGTTAAGTTTTAATTTATTTTATTTGTACTTCCAATATCAGCTGGACAATATATTTGAACACACTGAATATGTGGACATACTGTCATATATGGGCACCATCAACTAAGCCAGAGTAAATATAATTGCACAGCACAAATCCACTATTATTAATTAAACATACAAAAATTACAGTATATTTTTGTAAAATGATAAAATTTTTAAGTATCCATAAAAGACACTCTGTAAGTTCATTTTCAAATGGGTAAATTCTTAGCTTTGAATTAATTTCTAAACTGCTAGACCAAAAAATTGGATCAAAATACAGCAAAAAAAAAAAAAACTAAGAAATATATAAATTGTTAAACATAGATGTTTTTGTATTGACCATAAGATAAATTTCTAAAAAGGAATGGCATATGTGAACCTTACTCGTCAGACATGGGTTATGATTTGTAGACACTTCAGAAATTATGCTGGCGATTTTATAATTAATTAATCCACTATTTCTATTTGGAAAGTGCTGTAGGTGCCGGCAGTTTTGCAGATGCTGTTTCTGAACTTTCCAGAGTAGACTCGCCTCTGGGTAGTGTTGCCACTGCTGTTTCAACAATCGGCAACAGAAGAAAGTCATAAACCACTCGCACTAGAGTTGGTCAGATTAGTCAAATGGTGTAAAATGCAGCTTATTAAAACAGTTAGTGCCTCTGGTTTATACTGCTCTATTAAATGGCAAATACTTTTAAAAGCTAGCTGGAAAGATTAGAACTATTCTATAATCAGAGGCTGAGACATGTGGTGATATTAGAGAAAAATGCAAATATATATTCCGAGCAGTACAGTTTTAAAAACCTTTTTATGTTTGCATACCATATTCAGATCCATCACATGTATGTGGCTGAATTCAGTTATGTCATGTATCCATCTGTACTGCCTCACATCTAGAAGGCTGTGTGGTCTGTGTACTTGATTTTATTTATTTTTTTTTTTATTTATTTTTTTTTTTTGCAGCACCAGAGATCAAACTCACAGCCTCGCACCTGCCAGACAGGCACTTAAGCCACTGAGCCAAACTCCTGGTCTTGGTTTTTTGAGGCAGGGTCTCACTATGTAGCTCAGGCCGGCCTTGCGCTTGCGTTGTAGCCCAAGCTGGCCTCGAACACACAACGCTCCTCCTACCTCAACCTCCAGAGTGCTGGGATTAAAGGCGTGTGCCACCACGCCTGGCATGTACTTGGTTTTAAAACAAAACTGCCTGAAAATACCTAGCACTCTGACCTTTTCATTCATTCATGGGTAGCACTTGGATCCCGTGGGCGTTGATGTAGGTGATGAGGATTCTGGCTCTCTGTTCTATTACGTCGATCAGCTTTTCAATTCCTTGCCTCCCTCCTTGGCTTTCCCAATAAACCTTATCAAGGAACAGAGACTGCAGGAGTTTCTGCCGTAAGTGCTGGCTCTTCAAAACAGAAACTGCCGATTCGGGAAACCTGAAAAGACAACATGGTATTTCATGCTTAGGAACTGCTTGTAAATATCATCCCTTCCTCAGTTGCTCTGTCCTTCATCAATCTGGCACAAATCCTGCCGTCAAATGGCACCTCGAGCACCAAACCAGGTTTGTCACTGCCAAGCTAACACTTCTCTTAATAATGATATATTAGAAGCATGTGTTTTAAGGAGACTGAATTTTTCAACCACTCAGAACTTGACATACTAACATTTTATCTAAACTCATGGTATGCAGGCCAAGAGAAGAATGGGATGGGATCCTGCTAGATCAGCAAGAAGACTCCCTCAGCCTTGAGTGCTGTTTCATTCATCGCAAGCCCCTTAATCTATCCCCTCGAATAATATCTCCATAAGTGTCAAGATAAAGTTTTAAGCAAGAAAATGTGAAAAATAAAAAGCTGACAGCTTCAGTAAAGTTCTTTCCCTAAATAGAAGTCACACAACTGAATTTTGATTTACACGTAATTCTAAATGTATATAATACAAGGAGAAAGGAATCATTCAAAAATGCCCAATTAGAGAAAGAAGTGCCTTTGATTCTGTCATACTCCTAGAATTCCGATGATTTACAATTTTAGTTAGCAGGGTATGAAAGTGAGCCACAGTTTGGGTCTGGAGCATTTCTGCAAAGCCCAGTGTGTCAGACTTGTTCCCAGGCTGATTGGCAGACTCAGTAAGTGGTCCCCCTTTAAAGGCGGGACCCATTGGAGGTTTCCGTCACTGGGGGTGGACTGAGCTGTTGTCTGGAAGGGGACCTTGAGGCCCAACCCCTCCCTCTTTTGCGGTCTTTGAATTCCTCTTCCGTGTCCTCCTGCCACGTTGTGCACTGAGATCACAGCTCCAAAGCAATGGAGCCAACTGACCATAGGCTGAACCTTCCAAACCTTCCTTCTTTCTAAGTTTATCATCTCTGGAATTTGTTACAGTAAGGGAAAGGTGACTAGCACTAACTGTTTTCAAATAAATTTAACAAAATTCAAGTTTGAGAGCCAGGGAACTCTATAAAGGTCAACTGTGTAGAAAACCTAAAAAAATATTTAGATGAGCCCTTGCCAAATACCTTCAGACAGTACCTCATACTTTCTTCTCTGCAGTTAAAAAGCATGAAGCCAGGGGTCTAGGATCTCCATTATGTGGAAGAACTTAGCAAAATTTCTCATTCAAAATTACAAGCAATATTTTACTAAACCCCCACCCAGCTGGTCTCTTCCTGTTTTCATGTAAATCCTGAGGAAAGCACTGGAGAACTATGGGGTTTGACAGTCATTTTCAAACACTCAATGCAGCAAGAATATACTCTTACTTACAGTGTGCACCTTGCCAGAATCCAGGCCTTCTCAGCACAAATTTCCAAATTTTGCTAGGTCACAGTGGGGACAGCACATAGGAAACAGGTAAGAGGAGCTCCAGGAGCTCTGATGCCCCTGCCCCCAAAGCCCCAAGGCCGCAGAGCTGGACCTGGCTAAGGAGTCTGAGAAGTACAGAATTAACAGTGCTTAAGAGGTGTTTTCAGTGCTCTGAAGATGTGTGCTATATAATCTAATGGACAGCAGTATTATTAAGTAGCATTTTTATTTCATAATATATAATAAACCATGATTCATAAATTCAATAGCCCTTCAACTAATTTAGCTGTGTCAGAATGTATGAGATGAAACTGTTAGAACCACTAGTCTGTTCAGTGACTAATCCATTTATATAAAGGAAAACAAAAGTATTATTAGTCTTTGCTTTGCATTGCTTAATAAGAATACTGAAAGCATAAATCTGGGATTAACCAAGTCTCCACTTTTGCTTTTCAAAGTGAATTATATATTCAAAGGGATATTTAACTTCAAACCCATTACTCCTTATAATGTATTTAAAGTTGAATCTTCTTTGAAAGCATAAATAAGAATATTCATATTTATATGTATGCTTGAAATGGATAGACTTTTTTTTCCAGGCTCTCTTAATTCTGCAAGGAAATTTCAGGCCCTTATAATATCAACACAGTAACTGATACCTTGGGAATATAAATTTCTCTATACACAAAATTTCCTTAGCTTAGACACACAAAAGAGAGAACCTGCCACTCATTCTGCTGTCAGTCCACAAAGAGATGTGAGGAGTGGGCTATCAACAGGGCAGGACATGGCAGGAACTCTCACAGGAATGATACTGCTTCCCGTGTGGAAAGTACATAAAATCCACCTTAGAGATGCCATGGAGTTTAGAGATAGAAACTCACATATACTTCAGAGTAAAATTTGCAAGGGTTTTGGGGGTTTTGTTTTGCCATACTGGGAACTGAACTCTTGGACTTGTATGTACTGCATTCCCCACTTTATCAAGAAGAGTAATAGTAACCAAGCATGAATGTCACAAGTTACAAAAAGAAAAAATACTAATGTTAAATTTGGAAGACCTGGATTCTAAACTATTGTATTGTATTGTATTGTATTGTATTGTATTGTATTGTATTGTATCGTATCGTACCGTATCGCACCGTATCGTATCATATCTTATCGTATCATACTATATCACATTGCATTGCACTGCACTGTATTGAAGTGGGCCTAGACTGGCCTAAAAGGAATGATTCTCTTGCCTCAGCCTCCCAAGTAGCTAGAACTACAAGCATGCACCACCAAACTTAGCTGAGCTTGGTATTAGGTTTGCTGTTATACTTTCCCTCAGTCACTTGACTTTCACAGAGCTGATTTGCTATTTTAGTATGCACTCCTGTATTTTAAGTCTCAAACTCCCCCAATGTCTTAGTCAATCTCATTTCTGAGCAAGGTAGAAGTATATATGGGGTAGCTCTACCCACTCTATGGTGAGGTTTGAAAGTTAGTCACTATTTTCCTAGCTAGGTTTAAAGAGTTCAGACCTCATAGGTGGTTCCTGTGCACTACTAAGTGTTGCAACGGCCTTTATTTGCAGATTGATGTAAGATCAAGAGTGCTGTGTTGTGCTTTAACTTCTACAGCACAGAACTCCTCTCTAGTTGCATGCATATCCCCTTTTCAGTCTGCATTCATCCTAACCACAGACATTTCTGAGCTCTGTCCTTCAGTCTTGATCAATCCTGTGCAGAGCGATAATCCCTCCCTACCTAACCCCCATCAGCTCTCTTTTCCAGGTGTCAGATGCTTTGCCCCTGACACTGCAGCCACTAGAAGACTGCCCATGCACTCAAAAACCATCCCACTTGACTTAAACAGCCAGCGGTACCTTGATCTTGTGACTACTCAACAGATGGCTTTTATTTTTCATGACATTCATGAAAGTCATTCAAGTTAAACAAGGAATTTAGATGCTCTGCCACGTTACTCTCTGCGTATCTGTCTCCATCACATTCTGTCCTGTGCCCTAATAACAGAGCCTCTGCCACCCACTTCTCCCTGCTCTGCCAGTTCCTATTCCCAAGCTCCCTGTATCCTTCCACGCTAACCTTTCCGAATTTCCACCGAGAGAGCCAAGGAACACAATGAATGCAAAACAGCATGGCTTCTACTGCTGCCGTGGGCTGTCGCTCAATGCTCTGGTGTATTTTGCTTCTTTGGATCTCTACTCCCAGATTCGCATTTCTAATTCCTTTCAAGGGTTAAACCGATCAGACTTAGGATGTGCATTTTCTCAGTATCCTACCACCTACTGACATAAATGCAATTATCCCGGAAAATGTTACTCCCTCATGAAACTTACTCTTTGATGCCCTCTAACAATTTGAAGTTTAGATTATCTTCACTCCTGTCAAAAAACCCCTTATTGTCTATAAACACCAAATGTCTTGGGTCATGCTTTCGCTGGATGATGTGCGCCAGACTTGCAGAATCTTGGTCATTGCAGTTTGGCCTCAATCCATTCCGGACACAGGCATCTTCCCTGCGAGGTCTGAATCCACAGCAATTTGTGTCTAATCGATTATAAATCTGCAAACAGAAAACAAAAGTAAAATTCGAGGTGCTGAGTGAAAACAAACCTTGGGGAAGTTAGAAGACTTCCAGAGAGCTGATGTTTCTTCAACATCTTATTTGCCAACAGCCTTCAATTAAAAGCAACTGTCAGAGTGGTTCCAAGGTTCTCGCCTCCTGACTCACCCATTCCTCTAAGCATTTCCAGCTTCTGCTGACAGCTCCACAATCAGACCATCCAAGTCAGAGGTCTCCACCCTCAACACTCAAAGTTCCCACTGACATCACACACAGACACATGGTCAGCAGAATCCCTGACTCCATTCAGGAAAGAGAAGACATTGTCACACAGCCCCTGGTGTACTACACTACATAACTAAGGTTAGTCAGAGATTGTATATATATATGCTTAACATTCAACAGAGGACTAGATGGACACTACCACTTTAATTTCTTTGGCAATAAATTCCCATGAGTGACTCCTCTTGTGTTCT
Organism: Dasyprocta punctata; assembly: GCA_004363535.1. Lineage (NCBI taxonomy): Eukaryota > Metazoa > Chordata > Mammalia > Rodentia > Dasyproctidae > Dasyprocta > Dasyprocta punctata. Next base: position 63,950 of record RJWM01003002.1, on the reverse strand, counting down.
TGCAGTCCCACCACTCTAGGCTGCCTGTGCAAAATGAAATACAGCAAGGCAGTGACAAAATTAACCTACTTTGAAGTGATCATTCATTCATTCATTCACCCAACAAACTTTAACAGAATATCATCTACATCCTATCAATGGGTTGGCCCCCAAGCAAATAGCCCCCAAGGCCAGGGCCAACCCACCGTTTTCACAGGGAAATGAAGTGGATGTTTAATTATGCTTTGTTACCATAGCACAGCTCAGTCACTTGGCAAAGGACCCTCCTCCTGTTTTCTGCGTGTTTTGAGAGCAGAGACTGTAAGAGACGTTAGCGAAGGGCAATTTTTGTATGTAGAGCTAGCTGGACAGGGAAGGGTTGGGACTGAGCAACCAAGCACTTGCATAAATTCCCTGCTGCGTGGGTGGTGTAAAAACAGTAAGAATTGTCAGGGTTGGTTCCAGGCAACTCATCTATTCAGCCATTCGTCTACCCATGGCTTATCCAAACAGGCATAGTAGCTGCTCTCAAAGTGTGCTATTTAACATAAAGTTCATTCACATGCAGAAAACAGACAACGGTCATTTGCCAGTTGTTGATGTTTGCTAAGGTAGCAAAACAAAACTAGATGGACCGCTCCAGGGAGCAGTAAATTACCACTGCTGACTAATGTGTGTTCGTTTGACATGAGCAGAGGAAGGCTTCCCATTGGTGAGTAAGAGTGTAACATGCAAAACTCTATAGTTTAGAAAGGTATCTGGAATAAATAATGCAAGAATTAAAAACTATTGGAACAATGTATTGAGCTCTTTCTCCTCAAACACCTTCATGGTCTTTGAATAGGAGAGTTAATGATGTAAAAGGGGCAGCATCTCATTATTTAAGGTCAGAGAAACATAAAAATAAAACTTTTGTACAAGTGACTCTCTATCCCCCCTTTTTTTAGACATCAGCTAATAATAATCCTCAAAGAATCTCTATCTTTTCTATTACAATAAGTTTGCATTCAATTTATTGACATCTATATATGAGGAAAAGAACTAAATCCTTTTAATTTTGATGACAACTTCAACACCTATATCTAACATATGTACTTAGAATCTAATTCATAAAGGCCAATCTTGACCCTCAGATCCTTTACTGTGACTCCACATTGGTGTGGAAAGGTCTAACACGGGTATATTGGTATTATTTCTATAACAAAGCTGTGTCATCAATTTCTTGCCACTAAGACAAATATCTGAGATAATCAACCCATTAAAAGATGTTCACAGTTTGAGAGGTTTCAGTCCATGAGCAGATGGCCCTGCTGCTTTGTGCCTGTGGCAGCACCTCATGGAGGGAGCATGTGGAGGAGCAACACACTCTCTTCACAGCCAGGAAGTAACTAAGGGGAAGAGGAAGGAGAGGGAATCTCAGCATCCTCTGCTAGGCCACACCCCCAGTGACATCACTTCCTCTCACAAGATCACACCTATTAAAGGTTCTACCTCCTTGTGATGGCATGCCAGACTACGGATCTCACATTTGGGAGATACCGTACATCCAAATTAATATTAATTAGTTTGGATATGCAGCTATAATTAAATGTATCATTACTAAATAATAATCTCTTTAGTGTTTAGGCCCTAACTTTCAATACTTCTACAGATATTATGTTTCTATCTTTGAACTATATGGAAACATTAAAAGTTAGAAGCAGAAAATAATAATGTAAATTATCTTTTTATTTCCTTACTAACATTAGATTCTTTCCCACAGTTTATCTTTTAAAGCGTTTATCTGCCTAATTTTGAATCACTCACTACTCTGTGATGATTTCAGTGTTTTCCAGACAGACTGTCCTTGTGCCACTCAAATCTAGCAGACACTGATATGGGAAATGGGCATCTGTATTCAGCTTCTAGAAAATGGTGCCACTCAATTTTTTCAGATCTGTGCATGTGCTCAACACACTATCAGGTATAGAGTGTGTCTCTGTGTGTGCCCACATGTGCATGTGTGTGCCCATATATGCAAATGTGTGCAAGTGTTTATAGCTACGGAGGAAGTACCACACTGTAAGGCCCTAAATAATCGATTTTCTTTGTTTTCCTTATCCTCAGCTATAATAGATTATATCTTTGTGTTCTTTCCCTTCTCTAGCAAGAGTTGTCTATCTCTTAAATCATGCTAATTTTCAGAATTTTGTTTATAGCCTTCCTTCTGAATTCTTATTAAATATGCCAAAAATAATTTTACTACAAAACCATAATCCATAAATTCAGTGCCACTTTGCTTGGCAGTTGATTTAATAACTATATATTGAACATGTTTCTGCTTACTTTTAAGACAGTATTTTAAAGGCCTAATAAAGTATATTCTCTTAGCTATAAATCCATAATATGGTTTTAATGTATCTAGTGCACACATTAAAACAGTCATGTCATTTAATTATTTCACAACTGAGCACTGGAGTCCACAGGTACATGTCTGTGTCCTCAGGTAATTATTCAACAGCAAAGTCTACATGGGGATAAATTTTGTCTTTTAAGCAATTGAGAATGTTAATTCCCACTGCTGCTACTTGTCTGAATTCGTGTCTCTTTATTCTTTAAAACAAGACAGACTTTTTTTTCAAAATGAATCTTCTGCCCCTGAAGAGGACAGCCAACCCCCATTTTCCACGAAGTTACTCTGTCCTCTTACAGGAAAATACATCTTTTCAATATTTACCTAACTAAAGTTATGCACAGAAAATCCAGGTGTTCCAGCCAAAGTTTTAGTCTTTGCTATTTTTGGCAGTGCTATATTTCCACATATTTTTCCGTCTAAAGGACTTTTTTAATTCCATTTTTCCTTGGTAGTGCTAGTGCCGCCCGTGTGGAGAAGCAGATCTGAAGTGACTCACGATAGCTCGCCGTATCTGAAGGCGGCCACCGCAGCTCCACGGACCTGGCACTCCAAGATCCATCAGAAATCTGCAGAACTCCAGTCACTTCCCACACATACGTGCACCACCCAGGCTAGCTGTCTCCGATTGGTCGGGTTACTGCCTTTGTGTTTTCTTTTTCCTCAAAACAATGAGGTTAAAAAAAAACAATTCCAGCAAAGTCTGAATGAAGACAGTAGACATATACTAAATATGCTGTTAGCATGAATAATAACACAACAGCTCCACATATTGAGTGCTTAGTATTCCCCTTAATGCTTCCCCTGCATTATTTTATCTCATGACCCTTCTGAGACAGGTGTTAGCAACAGTCCTGTTTGATCAATGAGAAAGCTGAGGAACAAACAGGCAGACTGACCTCCCCTCAGCACATACCAGATGTTCAGGAACTCAAAGTTCATGCTTTCATCCATTCCTGTTGTACGTTTCAGTTGTGCCTCCCAGGAAGTATTGGGGAAAAAAGCAACTACCTTTATACATAACGTTAAGCAATATTGCACTCAATTAACATTGATTATAAAGTTTCCAGAAGAAACACAAAGAAGTTTGGTTAAGGAGTTCAGGAAAAAACTCATGAAAAAGAGGACATCACTGCTGCCTGTTAAGAGCCAGGTATTATTAGCCAGAAAACATGTGAAGGCATGAAGTAGGAAACCCAGAGACAGCTGGAGAGAGATGGAGAGTGTGTTACTCTGGTGCTTCTCCACGGGCACTACTGCTTTGATTTTAACAATTAATAATAAAAATAAATATTCACGACATGAACTTGTTTAAAAATACAAAATTCTGGACAAATACTTTGTTTGGTTCAGCAGACAAAGTCGCTGCACCAAAACAGAATGGAATTTCTAAGCACTTGTTTGCAAAGTCTGGGGCTTCTCAGCAGGAACTTCTGAGTGTGGTGCAGGTGTCAGAGACCACACTGCTAGCCAGGAAGGGGAACCGGGACGGTGGAGGCAGGGAGAGCCAGAGGTGGATGAGAAAACTGTGACTAGTGGGATAATCTAAAAACAGGTGCGTCTGTACATTTCCTCATTTTCCCCTGCAGAACTGCAAGAAGGGCATCAGGTGAACGTGAAGACTGGAAAACCGACTTAGAAGCTGGCCATGACAACGAGGACGTTCGTCCTAACATAGACAGGACGTTCTCATCATCCAAATGCTTCCCTTGTTCAGTCCTTTCAATTAAATCAGATGACCTGGACAGCTATCCACCTCCTCAGGGTCTGAGTGGGTGTTTGTGTACATGTGTGGATGCAGGTGGAGCAAATTCCACGTTGGAAAGTCAGTTTTTTGAGATTCATACCATCTCTTTACAGATTGTTTATTTTGTTTATTTTTGCCACTTTTAAAGCTCCTTTTTAAGGAAAAGAAGCCTGCACTTTTAGGGGAAATTTTAAATATTTAATTAAAGAAGGCAGCATAAAGCTCCATCAAGCTAGCACACAATAGGCGCTCAATAAATGAACTCTGCTGAAAGTTGGTGGTCATTTAGTATTGAGTATTTACAAAACTTCTCCAAAGAATTGTTTTGTATTGGGAAGAATCAAATAAATAAATAAAGTGGTGGCATATCAAGGCAGTGTGGTTTTCTCTAAAAGCAGTATTCAGTGGATAAAGTGAGAGAAAGCTAAAAGGGTGGGGAGTAAACAATGAAACTACCTGTACTTGTCATTTGTTTTTTGTTAGTTTCTTTAAGTGTCTCTAATTTCACTAACCACATATCATAAATTCCTGTATCTCCTAGTGAGTCCACAGCAATCCTTGCAATATATAATATGTAGGTGTGACAAACATAACAAAAAATTTTTGGTCTAATGAGCAGTTTTCTGAAAGAGTTCTCTGAATCAAAATTCCCTCATTGGACATCTCCTTTGGTTTTAATGAAATGCATGCAAAAGCAAGTCCCATTTTTAATAATTATCTTAGTTATTTCAAGACAACAAAAATAATGAAGATGACTGTCATCAATAGCACTACCTTAGGTACAGAGCAAAAAACAAATTACATGGGCTTTTTTAATCTATCAGTTACACATTGGATAGGACAATCATTGTCCATGGGCCTCTCAGATGTAAACCAGTGTGCGGTTGGTATACTGGCAATGAGACTGCAGTTGGGTCCAGTAAGTCTGAAGAGCATTCAAAGAACAGCAAGTCACAGAGAAGAACAACCTTGGATGAGTCCCAGCCCCAACGGGACCAGTCCATGCAGACATTGCTACTTACACTGGGCACTTTACAGAGCAGAAGCCCACAACAGTCACCCACACCTGTACCACTGGGAACTCTCAGCTCACCAAAACTATGGATTTCATCTTCGTCCCATGCTGCCATGACAACAGGTGCCTGTTACATTACTGCACACATAAAAGGGACCAGGAGAGCAGCTGGTAAACAATGAGAAAGGTAAAAATAGCCTCCCCCCCCCACATCTAACAATGGGCACAGTCTCCCCTGCCTCTTCCTCTCTGAACCTAGGTCAGGGCCTGCTCTAAAATTCCACACTGAAGAATGAGAGACTGTCAGCACACAGAGATCTGAAGAAGATCTGTAGTTTCTTTCGTAGTACTGAAGCACAGTGAAAGGCATAGTACCATTTCTCTGTGCAAAAGCAGAACTATTTTTAGCATGATGATATTTGGGTCTGTTTGGTACATGCAGTGTCTGAAATCCATACACCACACCTCTGGATGAGAACCGGAAACCAGCCATCACTATGCTGTGGAAAGGCTCTGCGGAGACTCAGAGGCAACTGACAGTCTATTCTTAGGAAAGAAAATTCATGTTTGATAATTTGAACCAAAGTCTCTTGCCAAGGGCATGCTCTCCATCCACTAAAAATTTAAAAAGACTAGGAAGGCTGAGAACATCATTATGTTACATGAAACCTTGATTTATAAGATGAACTTATGCTAAGCAAATAAATCTAATATGAAAATGAATTTATGTGAAGCAAATAAATCTAATATGAAAATGAAATAAGCTCAGTCTAATGAAATTTTCTTAAAAATACTTTCAGTTGATGAAGTGAAACACCATTTCTAACCTAAATCACTAAATAAGACTACATTTATATTTAGTTTTAGGGCTGGGATTTAAACTAAAGATCATGTTCATTTACTTTGACTGGAATATTGTTACTGAAAACATCACAGGTTGAACTTGAGGTGTATTAATATTTAGTATTCACATAGATTAGTTATCAGTTTTAATTCCATCATAACATGGATTTTATTAAAAGGGAATGATAAAAATATAATGAGGTATGTGACTGTCTTGGTTACTTTTCTCTCATTGTTGAGACAAAACACCTGACACCTAAAATTAAGGAAAGCAAGGTTTACTTATCTTACAGTTTTGGGAGGTTTCAGTTCATACTCAGCTGGCTCCAAGGCTGAGGGGTGTGGCTGAGGGGCAGCTGTTCATGGTGGCAGAGAGCAGCAAGAGTGAAAGGGCAAAAAGGGGTTGGCACACCTCCTTCCTGCCCTTATATTGTGTGCCAGCTCCCCACACCTGGGTGGGTGCAGCACTCACACTGCCAATCCCAGTGCCAGACAATGAACCAATCACAAATGCTAGATTCATCTTGATTCACTGAGGCAAAAGTTTTGTGCTAATAATTTGTTGATTTATGTTTCATGTCTATATTTTTTATCCTAAATAATTTCTGGGAATATAGTAATATGCAATGTGCTGATCATTGTTACTCTCTTATTGGCTGGTTGTGAAATTGTTTTGTTTTGGTTTCTTACTTTCCTTTTGTTTAAAATTTTTAAAAATGCTAGATTCAGCCACCTCCAAAATTGCATGAGGTTGGGGGGGCATCCTAACACAAACCATGACATTCCACCCCTGGCCCCACAAAGACTCATGCACATCCTTTATACAAAAGACATTTAGTCCATCTCCAAGAGTTGCCACAGTCCTGACAGTTTCAGCATAGCTGAAAAGTTCAAGTCCCAAGTCTCCTCTGAGATCTATGGCAAACTCTTAACTGTAACCCCCTGTACAAATGAAAACAAAGTTGGTCTGGGGAGTTAGCTCAGTGGCATAAGCACCTGCCTGGCAGGCACAAGGTTGTGAGTTCGATCCCCAGTACCAAAAAAAAAGAAAAAAAACATGAAAACAAAGTTAAACACTTTCAACATTTAATGGCACAAGCATTATCATTCCAATGGGTACAAATGGGAATACAAAGGATTGGGACAAAAGAAAGTCCAAAATCCAGAAGGGCAAACATTAAGTCCTGGAGTTCCACATACAGTATTTGAAGCAATCTGGTTGTGAGCTCCAAAAGGCTTGAGTGACTCCAATCCCATGGCACTTCAAGTGGTTTTAGCTCCCATGGCTTCTCCCTTAGGCCCACTCTGCTCAATCCTTGCAGCTTTCCTTAGATGATCCACACTCCTGGCTTTTTCAAACTTCTGGGTTGTCCATTGTACCTCTGGCTTCACACTCACAGCTTCACACACTGCCCTCTCAAGGACACACTGCCTGGCTTCCCAGGCCTTCTGAAACCAGTGTGGAAGCTGTCTTAACCTCAGGACGTGTGCATTTCCATACACCTAAAACTAGCACCACATGGATGCTACCAAGGTCTGCTGCCAGCTGGAGGAGTAGCCATGCTGTCCTCTCTCTTGGCTGTAGGGGTCAAGTGCCTGGACTGCTGGGCACTCTGAACCTGATTGTGAGGAACAGATCCTCTATGCTGTCTCCATTCTGGAACCTGGTGCAGCCGCGGCCACCACTCTGGAGCATAGTGCTCTGCAGCTTTCTCCTCCAAGCAAAGTCTTTCACTTTCACAGTTTTGAGGCTGCAAAGGGTGGAGACTCACTGCTTCCTAGGATGCCCCCAGGCCATCTTTTTTTTATTTCTCTGTTCTTTCTCAGCAATCAAGGTCTCAGCTCTATCTTTGTAGGCCACAGCTCTCTGGTCAAACTCACAATGTTTTGAATTACCCTGCAAGACTCTTTGCTCCTGATTCACAACACAAACCTGGCTAAAAGCCCCCAACAATAGCCATACAATGGCCTCAACATTCGACTGCCTTGAAATTTCTTTTGCCAGATTAGTTTGCTGCCCTTAACCTTAGTCTCAGGCAAAGTCTCTGGACAGGAGCAAAATGCAGACAAGCTTTCTGTCAAGCCATAACACACATCGTGTGGAGTCTAACAACCAATGCAGTCCTTCTTTCCAGTAGAAACCTCCTGAGCCTGGTCTTTACCAGCAGGCTTTCTATACACCTTCTGGTCTCCTGAGCTCTGACCAGAATCTCCCACGCAGAACAGCCTAAGGTGTTCCAGCACCACTCTTTCAGATGACATCTCAGAACTTTTTCAAACTCTTCCCACAAGCCATTCCCAAAGACTCTTGAACCACATGGTCAGGTACAGTCACAGCAAGGACCCCACTACTCTGGTACCAAATTCTGTCTTGCTAACTTTTCTTTCAATGCTGGGACAAAACAACTGACACCCAAAATGAAGAAAGAGTCAGGGGTTTAGCTCAGTAGTACAAGTGCCTGCTTGGCAAGTGTCTTGGTTACTTTTCACTCGTTGCTGAAACAAAACACCTGACACCCAAAATTAGGGAAGGAAAGGTTTATTTAGCTTACAGTTTTTGGAAGTTTCAGTCCATAATCAGCTGGTTCCAAGGCAGGGTGGCATGGCACTGGGGCAGCACTTCAAGGCAGCAGCCAAGCAAAAGCAGCCAGAGTAAAAAGAGGCAAGAGCAAGCCTCTTCTCCTCCCTTATATTGTACACAGGACACCCCCCCCCCAGGGTGGGTGTAGCATTCACAAATCTCCTTGCCTTCCTTTGCACAGGATGAAGATATTTACAAAGAACCCTGGCTCACTTTTGAGTCTCTTAGTTAAACTTCTGACCTTCTCAAATTGACACAATGAACAGGTAACTGCTGTGCTCTACACCCCAGGATGTAGAGCTGTTGAGTTAGTTAATTAAGCTTCTAGACTTCTCAAGTTGACACAATGTATAAACCATAACAGCAAGCACAAGGTTATGAGTTTGATACCCAGTACCAAAATGAAGGAAAGAAAGGTTTATTTAGCACACTATTTGTGGAGGTTTCAGTCCATAATCAGCTGGCTCCAAGGCAGGGTGACATGGCACTGGGACAACACTTCAAGGCAGCAGAGGGAGAAAAAGGGGGAAGAGAAAGCCTTTTTTCCTCCTTTATGTTATACAGAGGCCACCCCACCCCCACCCCAGGCAAGTGCAGCACTCACAAAATCTGTGCCCTCCTCTTGCACAGGATGAGGATATTTACAAAGTAAGGATCCTGGTTGCTCCTGAATCTCTTTGTTAAACTTCTAAATTTTTCAAGTTGACACAATGTATCAACTATAACAGTGGCTATACTAATATGCATTTTCATATCCTAAATCTAATGTATCAAATCCAATGGCTGTTTAGACTCGTACTTTTCAATAACTCACTTCTATTAAAAATTAATTCTGAGCACAGTGCCTGCCTGGCAAGTGTGAAGTTGTGAGTTCCATCCCTGGTACCAACATACCAACAAAAATTAATTCTGACAAACTGATTATTTTCTGATGATCAAAAATAAAATTTGTTTTCCTAAATTAAACAATTTTAAAAAATAATTAAAATTTCCCATTGTAAGATGTTTTTGTTTCTATGCTCATTGAATTAGAATGTTGCTATGAAATCAAGTCCTTTACATAATGCTGCTAATAAATTTCATATTACATAATTTCTAGTCATCAAAATAATCCAAAATGGCATGAATTACTTTTTTCCATATTACAAAATAGGTGATTTGCCTAATAAGATAAAACAAGATACCAGTGTGGATTTCAATAGACTCTGTCTTACCACATTGCCTCCACTGCAGAGAAAAGTCAATGTTCTTGCTTTCATGGAGGAGGTAATCTCCAGTGACTGCCATCATATTTTGCAAAGTATGAACACTCAATAAATGTTTGCTGAAAACAAGTGTAAGAATGAACTGGATCCCCTCACATAAGCAGATAGCTAACTACTAAAAGGCCTGTAACTGGTCCAGAATCCCACTTTCCCCCATACACTGTCTTCCAAAAACCTCAGAACCTTAAAATCATGGAACCTTAGAATCTTAGAAATGTAACACCTTTGAAGTTACTAGGAAAGTTACTATACAGACAAAAGAAAGATAATTTCTGAAAAGTTAACAAAAGGTGGTGGTTTTTTAACTCTGATTTCAGGCCCCTTTGACACTTTTAAAATTATTGAGGACCCAAAGAAAGCTATGAAGGTTATCTAGCTTAGCAAAATTAAAGATGAGAATTTTCAAATAGTTATACATTCATTCATTTTTAAATACTTTATGTTAACATAAATACCATGCCTAGGGAAATGGGTACACCTTCCAAAAAGGAGAAAAGGAGGTGCTCTTCCAAGTTAAAACGGTGTTTAATCTCTCAATTCAAACAGTGGTTTGAGTACTTAAGACACAGTCACCGCATTGTGAGATGCAGGTGTGCTTTACACAGTATTCTTGTCTTGCCTCTCAGGATACTAAAATAATATGTACTTACTTATACATAGGCATTTCATAAAATTAGTAGTTTTTAATGCCATATGAAGAACATTCCTAAGTGAATTTGGCCTTTATTTCATGTTTGCCCCCTGTATGGCCACAAAATCTACCCGTGACTACTGGTGGTTTAGTGCCTACTTTGATTCATGCTAAGGACTGACAGATTCTACCACTAGTGAAAACATCAACATGACAAGAACAGCAAGAAAAAGTTCTGGTAGTACTATGAAATTAGATTTCACCTCATGGACTCCCTGAATAGCCCAGAAGACATTGTCCAAAACAACCCCATTTTATTTGACCATATCATTGTAATAAGTCTTTGAAGGTCCATATACCTAATTAGTGAACTGTGCCCACTCATAACAACATAAGTACGGTAGAGAAAAACATAAGGCACACAGAATCCTTATCCCATTTTTGCACTGGGTAAACTAGTTCTTTTTTTTTTTTTTTTTTTACCCTGAACTTTCTCTGCATCTACTGTTTCAGTAGCCAATAATGAATGACACGATATTTAATAATTACATTTGAATATGGTTAGATATGAAATCATGCAGGCTTTCTCATATTCCTGATCTTTCCAGGACCCATGTGTATAAGTAGAATTATTACAACAACACATTGGCTACTCAGTGATCAACTTCAACAGTCTGGAATGTTCATGGCAAGGGTGTAAATAAACAAAAATGACATGTAACTAAATAAAGTATACTCCTCTTTTGACTAAGGATATAATCTAGAAAGACCAAGAAATATATTTCTCCTCTAACTTAGACTAATACAAGAGCAAAGACTTAGGTCAGTCAATTTTCTAGTCTATGTTTCAAGCAGAAGAGGTCATGAAATAATCAATGCCAGGGATATCTGGGGGTGAATGCTAAATAGTAAGTGAAAAAGATATATAAAGTTCTATTATCATATGATATAACAACCCTACTCCTAGGTAAAAATCCAAAGGGAATGAAATCATTGTGTGAAAGAGACATCCATACTACCATATTTATCACAGCACTATACATGGTAACCTAAAAAGGAAATCTATGTAGGTGGCTATTATCAGATGAATGGATAAAAACAAATGTGTTATATATTTGCAATGGAATGCTATTTGGACATAAAAAAAAATTGAAATCCTGCCATTATGGAAATATAAATGGAACCAGAAGACATTACCTTAAATGAAACAGGTACCAAAAATATCACATTTTCTTTCACATATGGAAGTTGTGATGTAACAGAAGTTGAGAGTAAATTACCACAAAATAGGAAGGATTGGAGGAGGATAGACAGCTCACAGGTACAGCAGTGCAGCTGTGGAAGGGGAAGAACATAACGTTCCATAGCACAGTAAGGTTACAACGGTTGCCAATAACTAACTGTATATTTCAAAAGATCCAGTCGAAAGGATTTTGAACGTTCCCAACACCAATGAACAGTAAATACTTGAGGTGATGAATATACTGATTATTCTGATCTGATCATTACACATTACACATATGGACTGAAATATCACACTTGCTTTGATAAATATGTACAACCATGACTCAATTAAAATGTTTTTCAATATTTAAAACGATGCACAGTATCCTGAAGGATTCACGCTGGGAGCAGACGCCCAGGGATTCTGCACACTATCTAACAGGACAGATGCACTTCTGCTCAGGAGCGTGTCCCGGTCTCCTGGGAAGGACAGGCAGCCACAGTACGAGACGCCCAGGTGGCTGAGAAGCTAGGCCTCTGCGGGGACTGCGAGTCGCTGTGGCTAAATCGGCCTTTCTCTTTGAAGTTCCCAGCATGAAAAGTCAAACAGACAGTTTAGATACCGTGAAGTGAGAGAACGTGAGGAGTTTACTCCACAGGGAGATTCCCTGGTCAAGGCTTCTGCATTTACTCTCCCGTCTCATCATATTGCTGAAGAGCATTTGAGCACCAGAGAACTATGCTCCACTTAAGGTCCATAGAGAGGAAAAACATTTGCCTTTCGAGGTAAGACCAGCAGGACTCTCCTGTCAGCTTTGCCAAGGTTTTAAGAAGGGCTAATTCTCAGAGGGAAGTGGGTCTACTTCACAAAAGGAGACTGCACAGACTTCCCAGCTCCAGTGCTATTTGAAGGGGTGAAATCTAGGGGCAACACCATGTGGAAAGGAGAGAAGCCCCTGGAATGGTCACGTGGAACTGAGGGGTGACCCAGCAGGGGGACATCGGCAAGAGCCTCCCTGAGTAACAAGGGGGCACTCCTTCCAGCCACGCAGAGGACACATGTCCCATTCAAGAAGCAAGTGCAGAATCTGTAATGACGCCCAAGGCTCTGGACGGAGCATCATCTGGATAGCAGCCCACGATTCAAATGTGTTGAATTTTCATCAAATTCCTCTATGTCTACAATTCCTGGCTTTGTGTATAAAGAAAAATAAAAAGTGCTAAACTGTACTAACAGGAAAAGTAGAATATATAATTACAAAGCAAACCATTCAAATAAAACATAAGGCCAAGAAAAGCCTTTTATATGATGCTTAAAAGGCCAAAAGCAATAAAGAGATGCTCTGTGGTGTCTGTCACGTTAGGATTCCGGTTCCATCCTGGAGAAGTGTTCCTGGCTCCTGCCTGGAAGTTCTGTGTTCTCAGGAATAGGTCCGCCCTAACATCCACTCCCCACCACATCCTTATTTCTAGAAGTACAAAACTACAGTTTGGCTAAATCCTGCCCCTCCCTGATCACTAAAAACACAGAAGCAGCGAGACGCAAAAAACTTCAGAGGGTCAACTGCAGTAGGTAAGTTTTTTGAGAACACATAGGTATCCATTTACGGATGCATAGATTCATGTGTATACACTTATAAAATGATTCTGAAACTGACTGGAAAAATCCATACTGACTTCAGGAAAGGGATTACCTCAGGGAGAAGGTGCAAGTCAGGGCCTTGAGAAAAGGGGTCATGTGTCAAGAGGACTTCAACTGTACAGTAAGACAGAATGCAAATATGAGATAGACAGAGAGATAGACAGACAGACAGACAGATAGGCACACTGGTAATTGACCCCAAGTCCTTCACACTGAGTTACATCCCCAGCCCTTTTTTATTTTTTATGTTGAGAAAAGGTCTTGCTAAGTCTCTACATTTAGAGACAGGATAATTCTGGAAGGGAAAAGTATAGTATTTGTTTGGTTGAATTCTGCTTTGATACTTTTTGTGATGACCCAATGAACAGAATAGAGACCTTGAGGAACAAAATCAAAGAATAAAATCTCAATGGGCTCTGTGAAATCTATGGGCTGCGAACCTGAAGTTAACAAATACGTTAGGAGGCTGTCTCTTCAGCTTGCCTGTCTGAAAGTGACGGCTCCTATCCTGAGGCAGCCTGAGGGTCAGGCATAAGGAAACCGGCCTTACTGAGCTCATGGCTTCTTACAGCACAAAGTATTATCACAGGCAGCTCCGTACTGTAGAAAATTCAATGACCTGCATGCTCTTTATCATTAAGGGATTGCTGTCTTTGGGAGACTCAGAAAATCATAGCTATGTATACATATAACTACCTGCAGTAAATTCAAGGTCTTACACATGGGTTGGTTTATAGAATGATGATGATGATCTAGGAACACTTGATACCTGCCAGGTATTATAAGTACTTCATGGGCATCATTTTATGTAATTCTCATAACAAATATGCAAGAAAGGTAAAGTCATTCTCTGATTAAAAGGATAAGATGGAACTGGATGTGTGGCCCACTGGTGGAATGTAAGCTTAGCATGCACAAGGCCTGTGGTTTAGTAGCCTCCCAAAATAGTAATAATTAACTGAAGCTCAGAGATTACTAACCTTTTACTGTCAAAAATAATGGATGCAATTAGAGACCATACTCATAAGTGAAAGAAATCAGACTCATACGTGTAAACATCAGATTGTCTCCCTCATGTAAGAAATTGAAAGATTAAATAAAATCCAAAAGGTACCACAGATACTGTGAAAGGAAATGAAATTGCTCAAAAGGAAAGAACAACTGGGATGGGAAAAAAGAAAAGAAGGAAGGGGAAAAAAAAATATATATATATATACACATTTTGTTTTGTTTAGTTTATTTGCTTGTATACAAGATAGCGAAGATAATTGTACTATTGATGTTATTAGTTCAGGGAAACAAATTGTGATTGCTTATATTGTTTGATCTGTTTTGCATGCCCGTATCTTGTAATCTGAGCAACTATTTTGAAGATAACAATATGAAATATAGTAACTATTGTTAGTTTCCTATCAGTTTGTTTGGAAATTCTATATCATTTGTACTGTTTTGTTTTTATTGTTTTGTTTTCTTTTAATCTATTTAAAATATAAAACTATATTAAAAAAGCTGAAATTTAAAAATTAAATTTGTTTTTGATATACATTATACTGTGTCATTTCTCTCTAAAATATAATGTAATTAAAACTTTCAGAAATAAATAATCCTACTGGAAGTTCAGAAAGGAGGGGGAGCTTACTTTTGATAAGTTAGTCCCAGAGACTTGGCAGAGAGGGGACTGGAGCTGGACTTGGAGGGACGGGCAGGTGGTGTGCCAGGCGGGGACAAAGAGCAAGGCTACCGCAGCAGGCAGCCCAGGAGTCTGCATTGGGCACGTTTGGTTGACAGTGGGGAGATCAAACTGCAACACACACACACAGACTGCAGCAGGTAGGAAGGGAATTGAAGCACGAAAATCAGGTTATGCTGCTTCTTAAAAGCAACTACATATATATACATATATATACAGTCTACCACTGGAGAGCCAAACAGGAGCTGAGGAAAAATTCCTTTTCAAGGAAAACAGCTAATAAACTAATAAATGAGATAAGTATGATAGAATTAGACTATCACCACTTCTTCAATGTCTAGTGAATTTGTGGATCTATGTGGGCGCCAGTAACTGTTAATATCACAAAATCTACTAGTGAGTTATCATGTGTGTACCAATCAAAGAACACAGCGTGACCTGGAAAGATCCTGACCACACAAATACAGCTGTATCAGATCCAATCTCTAAATTCAACAGCATTGTGCGGAGCACGTGGATAAGAGGACGAAAAACATCAGCACACATGTGCAGACGGCAAAGTCCAGAGTGTGACCTCTATGAAGCAAATGGTCTGCTTTCTTCAATAAGTTAAAGGAAAGGAAAAGGAAAAAAAGCAATGAAGAAATAGTCTATAGATTGAAGACACCAATCAATCACAAACCACAGGCTTTATTTGAAACCTGCCACGAACAAGCAAAACTATACTTATGACATTCACAAGACAATTAAAATTCTATCACTGACTGGATATCTGACAGGAATTACAGTTAAGTTTCCTTTTGGGAGTAATAATAATAATGTGTTTCACCTTCTAGTGATGTATCTGGAGTATTTGCAGGTAAAATGTCAATGATTTGCTTCAAATTAATGCAGACATGGGAAGTAAAATAAAGGGGGGTAGCAATGAAGTCTGATCAGTCGTGAGCTGATAACCGCGGAAGCTGAGTGACAAGTATTGGGGTGCACTATAATATACTTCTTGTTCTGTTTAAGTTTTGTGATTTCCTTTGGTCTTGAGGATTGAACACATGCAAAGCACATGCTCTGCTACCGACCTGCATTCCCAGCCTCCATAACAACCTTAAAGTACTAAGGCATTTAAACTTTATTTGCCAATCAAATGGAAATCCTCAGAGCTTTTTTTTTTTTAAAGCCTCGATCTGATTAAAAAAGAAAGACTGCAGTACAGGCAGCAAATCTCCACGATAAATGTAAACACTCTGTATGGCGAACGCGTACTAATAAATATTTTAAACAGGAAAAGGCTGCAGACGAGGAGCTCAGCTAGGAATCTCCTCTGCATCCCAGACTACGTCAATGAGTCTGACTAAGGAAGCATTACTGAGAATGAAAAGAAAAAGCAGTCGGAGGGATTCCAAGGAACTATCAATGTCTGCTGCTTCTTGACTCTGAAGGACCAAGGAGGATTAAAAGGTGATTCCAAATGTTCAGCCTGACAGGTTTCAAAATAGTAACGTCACAAATGCTGATGGATAAGTCAAGAAGGCAAAGCATTCAGGGATGGAGGAACACATTTGCTTCCAGACATCAGGGTTGAAAACTCAAGGGACCACTTGCTATTTAAAGCAAAATTTCCAACTATACATGCATTAGAATTAGGCATCACACTTTCTTCTCAAATGTGATGATTTACTTAAACATGACATGTCCTAAATTACACTTCCTATAATGAAATAATTCAATAAAAGTAAGGCAAGCTTTTCAGCACTAATAGTAAAATAACCCACATCCTTCTTTAATAAAAATAGCTTCTGGTCAGGGTTCAGCCATACTGCTTGTCCTTTCATTGCAGAAAAGTTCTGTTTCTTGTTTTCAGAAGTAGATCTGGGTATTGCTTGGATGTCACTTCCATGGTAGCATTTCAAGATAATTTTTGAAGTTTTCGGAGGCCCCTTTAAATAAGGTAACATCATTATCTAAGTAGTGCTATTAAGAGTCCTAAATAGCATCATCAATACTGAAATAACTTCTAATTTTACTTATGACAAAAGTTAACACCTTTACACAATTAAAAAATTCTATAATAATCACAAGACATTTTGGTGCTTGACACATCCATTTCTGCAAAGACTGGGGGTTTACCATTTTAGTGCCTAAAACACATGCCCCAAAACCTTTACCTTGGCAAGCGACTCCTGCTAACCAAGAGAATCACTTTGATTCTCTCCATTAAAAGGAACTGGAAATAAATCTCAATAAACAATAAAAAGCAGAAATATGTTGTTCTCTAAAGTCTGATCCTTGGCAATCTTTGCTCACCTGATGCCAGCAGATTATCATGCTAACTGATACGACCAAAGCTAGACCCAGACTTTCTCTGCTGCTTGGAGTCAAAGGACTAACTGACTAGATCATCCCTCATGTGTGCTAACAAATAACCAGAAACTATATCATTCACTTGCTTGGACTTACCAATAAATATGTGGACAAATGTCATTTATGTTGGCAATGTTCTAATTCTGCAAAACGATAAAGCTGACCCAAATTCTCAATGCCTGGCTTGGGACTCTGGATAGGACTCTGGCTATTGAGCACCTCCCTGAGAGCTTTTCCTCCAGAGCTCCTGAAGGCCCTAGGTGAGATCCTTGACCACGATGCAGTAAAGAAAAGGGAAAAAGATGCTTGTGAGACTCTTGTAATCTATCAAGGGGACCATAATCAGAATCTTTCTTTGCTTAGCACGTAGAATGGTCTCCAGAACACAAGTAACATTTTGGTAGAAAGTATTAAGTTCTCTCTTATTTAGAAGATGGTTGGAATTTTTACTTTTATCACTCCAATTCAGTGAGGAAAAACATACCCACAGGATCAAAGGAGGAAGGGATAGGTGGAAGATTAATGCCTTTTATTAGCATTCACCACATTCCAGAAATAATTCTTCAGAAGCCAGGTTAAGAGGAGGGGAGCACTAACTGAAAAGAGATAATTCCGGGGAAGAAGGCCTATCCACTCATATTGTGGCTGCTTATTGAACTTACGAACATAAATTTACTACTCACAGACAACCAAGGAAAAACTACTTCAGGAAATAGGAAGTTTCTCTAAGCATCATTTTCCCATTCGATGAAGTTTTTCACTTTTAGCAGCTTTTTGCCAGAATCCTTCTCTCTCACGCTCTCTTCCTGCCTCTTGTACTCCCCTAATTTCAACAGGTTTTTCCACTTGGAGGTTAAATGTCACACCTTCTAAGCTCTGGTTCTGCCAGAATTGCTGGGTTTTGCTTCTTTCAATAGAAGTTTAAACTCAATTATGGCCCTTGCCCTATTCTGCTGAGATCATCTGCCTCTTATCCTGACTGTGGAACTCTTGAGGCAGAGAGATTGTTTCAGCTGAACTTTGTATCACCATGAGCAAACCTGCTCAGTGTCTGAAACAGACATGAGGCCACAAAAACCTGTGAATTTCACGTGGAAAGAAACGTGGGATTTTGGGTTATTAGTGATGCCAGTATCTCCCAACACACAGCTTTACTATTCCCCTCTGTGAAAAAATAAACTAATTTTTCAGTGACTCAATAGGTATTCCTGGAAAACCGAAATGCACAATGGACTCCAGAGTAAAAGAAGACTGTTTTCTATTCATTTAATTGTTTTACCCTCTAAACTTGTAATTTTCTTTTTTAATTCAAATAGTTATTTCTGTATCACAAGTACACTTTTCTTTTACTTGTAATGGTTCTAATCTGACAGTTTGTATTTAATATTTTAATATAACTAGATAGGTGTTTTTTTAATCAAAACCAATGCCCTAAGTACCTGTGACATTTGCAGACATGCTGCAGTTAACAGAATGCTTACAAAGCTGAATAAGACAAGGACTTGGCCTTGAGACATTCACAGCTCACTGGGGGAGACAGGCCAGTCAAAAATAATTAAACCTTAACAGACCCAGACCTATAGGAGTATGGACATCTGTAGGAACACAGGGCAGTGAAATTAGTTTTGATGATGTGCAATTTGATTAATAAAGTGAATGATAAAATAGGTTGCCTGATTCTTATTTACTTCTACTCCTACATCTAAATGATCAATTTGCTTAATGAATAAGTAACACTAGCAACCTTGTATACCAGACATCGTTCTAAATGCTTATGTGTACAAAAATATCTAATGCTGGTCCTCTCTATACGCGCTGAAATTGTACAATTTTACAGATGAAGAAAACAAGGAAAGGAAGATTTCAGTGGCTTCTCCAGGTTAAATTGTTTCAAGTGCTCAAGGTGGGACTCACATTTTGCAGACTGACTCTGAAGTTTAACTTCCTGACCATTCTATTGTAATACCTCTCAGGTCAGAAAGCAAGTTTTCCGCATTCTGAATTTGCTCCTGTTATTTCATAAAATCTCTTGGGAGAAATTTGAACAATCTTGGAAACGCATGTGTTTTCTCAAATGCTTCCCTCTGCCATCCCGATGGTGCTGACTTTTAGACTGTGCAGGTTAC
The DNA here is from genome assembly GCA_004363535.1 of Dasyprocta punctata. NCBI lineage: Eukaryota > Metazoa > Chordata > Mammalia > Rodentia > Dasyproctidae > Dasyprocta > Dasyprocta punctata. Next base: position 44,457 of record RJWM01003002.1, on the reverse strand, counting down.
ACCCCGCACTCCGAGAATGCAGGATGGCTTGTGCCTCCTTCACATTTCATGGAGCTGGAGAGTGGCACTGCCTCTGTGAATGTAGACTTGGTAATGGGGTGAAACAAAGGGGATGCTGCATACAGAAAACTAACAACTGGGTTCTGCATTCCCTCGCCTTTGCCCGAGAGTCACAGAGCAAGTGACTGTAGTGTGTCCAGGGATACCTTGTCTAAGACTGCTCCCAAAGTCAGTGGATTATGTCCCCTGAATACCGTTTACATAAGGAATACTTGGGACTTTAAAGTAACTTATGCAATTGATGAGATTGATGTAGAAAAAGTAACAGCTACTATGATACTCATGAAAATAGCCTATGTCTGTTCATTTATTTGTATAATAAATATTTTTTCCAGTTTGCATCTTTCTATATAAACAATTCATGATGTTAACTATAGGAAGTTAAAGAACCAATTAAGATATGATCTTGTATAAGAGTGTAAAATTCCTCTAGAGTAAAATCTACTATTAACAGAGTAAAAAAAAAAACCATAAATCAAGAAAAAGTAGTAGTAGTAGTAATAGTAGTGGTAGTAGTAACATTTGAGTCTTAGCTCTAATTTGGGTCTCTAATGTCTTGCAAAGACCCATGCATTGAAGGCTCTGTACCCTGGGTGGTGCTCCAGGGAGGAGGTGGAATTTTTAAGAGGTGGGTCCCAGGGGATGCTCTTCCAGTTAGCGGAATCTGTTGTAGTGCAATCACTTCCTCTTTCTCCCTTTTGCCTCTTACTTTGCTAAGCCCCACACTTGTGCCACGTTCTGCCTCTCTGCTGCCCCAAAGCAATGAGGTCAAAAAATCATGAACTGAAACGTTTAAAACTATGAGCCAAAGCAAACCTTTTTTCTTCATAAGCTGGCTCTCTTGGATATTTGCTACATTTATGGAATGCTGACTAACATACACATACGAATTGCTAAAGATTAATTTTCATGATATATGAAATGGCCTTGTCAATCGCCTAGAAAAAGATTTTTAAAAGCAGTAAAAATGGCAGTGATTTGAAAAAGCAACTCACTGAAAATAAAATACTGGAAAATATGATGCTGCCTGTCTTATAACAAAAAACTGAAAAATATGAACTAGACCTCCATCATCCTCCATAAAATCAATAAAAACATCAATTTTCTTTGTGCTTTCCACAATTAGCAAGAAGAGTGACATAGGCATGAAATTATCAAATTATATACTAGGAGAACCATGGTTCAAGTGGAATATGTTCTCACTCAGTGAGGGGAGTGGAGCAGAGCTACAGAGGAAGCGCGCACCTTGGGAAAACTGGTCTTTGGCTTTGTGTTCCACCTCATTTCTGAGAGGCAGGAAGCACCACTATTCCCGTAGATGAACTCTCTGCATTAAATGATATATTGAGGATGTCTTAAATAACAGATGAATGTTACTAATTCCATATTCTCCTTCATGAATTTTCTCATCCCATCTTTTACAGGATATAATCTTTCTCAAACTCTTCCCGCTCCCCTGCCTATATTATGGCAAAGTGTTCTCTTTCTTTTGACCTCAGAACAATTAGAACTTATATTCAGCCAGTCATTCTTACAGGGAGCTACCTTTTGTTTCACATATTATGTTTTCTCGAAAGAATGGTAAAAACAAAAATGGAGTATGGTAGTGGGCATAATCATTTTATTCTACTTTTTTGCCCTTGTGGTTGTTCCTATTGTATAACATAGAGCAGATGCTGCATAAATAAGCCGTAGCTCTGTATAAACTAGTTTCCTCCCTACATTTTTGTCTCTCTCTACTTTTTTCCTTCTAGTCACACACACAAATGAACTAACCAAAGGAGAGACTTTTACAGATATCATAAAATGAACCTAAGTTTCTAGAAGCTATTAACACAAGCCAGTTTTTCTAAAGTGGAAGAAGGCTGAGAGTTTGGCTCAGTGACTTAAGTGCCTTCCTGACAAGTGCAAGGTTGTGAGTTCAATTCCCGGTAACGCAAAAAAAATAAAAATAAAAATAAAAATAAAGAAAAAAAAATAAAGTGGAAGGAGGGAAAGACAGTAATAAGAATTAAGAGGTGGAGAGAGTCATGAGATCTTTATAGGATGGAGAAAAGAGTTATAAGAAATCTAAAAATGTCAACAGTCACCTAACTACATAGATGATCAACATGCATTATTCTCCTTAAAGAAAAATTCGCAAAAATAAATAATTAAAAACCCACTGGAACAAAAACAAAAGAAACGTGGCTGAAACTTATGTGGCCAAATGACCCCTAAAGCCCAGTGGAAGGTGCTGGAAAGAAGACAGACTTTTACAATCAGCAGGTCCCAGGGAATCCTAGCTCCAGCTTCTAGACTTTGTGAGAACTTAGAGAAGATACTTAACCTCAACAACCCTGAGTTTACTCACCTCCCAAATGGGGCAAGACAGTCTTTCATAGTTCAAAACTTACTAAACTATTTGCTGGATGGTTAGCAAATCACTCCTTCAGAGACTAATAAAAAAGACTGAAGGATATTTATGATTACTTCCTAAAAAAAGGCTAAGATTTTATAATGTCCACACAACATTTGCCAAATGCAGTATTATAGAACTTGAACTCCAACTTCGTAAAAACTCCAGTGCTGGAAACGCCTTGCAATCAGCCCTACCAGGTTCGGTCTTCTCACAGAACCACTTTCTTGGCTTGAGGAACGTACCTGCAGCAAGAAATCGAAGAGCGCCAGCTTGGACCACTCATGGTGATGGACCTCGGTGCAGTCCCACTCAGGCTTGGGGACCCGGCCATGCAGCCAGCACTTCTGCCTCAGGGAGCGCTGATAAGCCCCCCAGGTGAGCTGAACCGAAGAGTGGGTGTCATTATTGGCAGGAGCAAGAGACGAGTCCCAGAGGATGACAGGACAAGGGCGGCCACCTGCGGAATCAGAAGGAGCATGCTCTCAGTCCTCCGTGCACTGCCCAATGGGCCTGGGGTAAGTCACACGCTCTTCCTAGCCTCACTCCTGTTCAATGCCAGAAATGGATCAGCCCCTCTGTCTTCTGAAGCTTGAGTAATTTTATACCTCAGGGACACTTCCCATTATAAATCTCACGAAGTGGAAAGTTATTGTGAGACAATGAAAACATTTTTAAACAAGATACTTCATAGATGTGGCAGGAACAGGCTACTAACCACCAATAACAATGTCCTCTGGGTAATGTGGTTTTTTATTGCACATCTAAAAGCAGCCACCGCAAAAAAAGGAAAGAACGCAGACATTTTTAATTGTCTATTTTATGTCTGAGTGGAGCTACTCTATTTGTAATAACAACTGTCTGATTTTCTAAGGCCACGGTATGATGTCAGGAAGAAAGAGAATTTGTAGAAGTCACAAATCTCAAAGTAAAATTGCATGGCTTACACGGGTCACTATAATCTCCAAAGAAAGAAAGGGAAAAAAAAGAATCTTTTCCTCTTTTTTATAGAAACTGTGCATGCCCCACAGTGCCCTTGGTAATGGATCATTTATCCACACCCAAAATCACTAAACGTATTTAGTCAAGTGTCATTTCTTCACTTGCATGTGCGTGGATGCCTGTCACTCAACAATAACATCATTTACTTCCGCCAAATAAAGTTATGGGAAGATAAAGGTAGAGACCTTTACTTGTAACTCTAAAGTTAGCACGACACTCTAGGGAAAGAGAAAAGGTACACTTAACTCAGTCTTCACGGGCCTAAACAACAGCGGCCTCTGAAATTATGGCTGGAATGTCCAGACATGTCTTGAAAACTTTTCAAATCTCTTTTAAATAGCCTCAAAGGTTCTCAGCCTTTAACTTCCTTCAGTTTCCTATGAACTTTTATTTCACCACATTAGCTGTTTGCTTTCCTGTGGAGCTGAGATCTATAGAAAAGAGTCCTTTTCAAAAACATTTTTGAAGGTGGTATTATCCTCACTTCCATTATTCTAACAGCATTCACTTAATTATTTTAATCATTGTATTTTGGTTTTGTTCAAAAGAAAACTTCCTCTCTCTTTCACCTTGGAAGTTAGGCCAGGGCATGTAGAAAGTCCTTTGCATTATATAAAATATGCCACAGTCATTGACAGGCAAAGACGAGAAAGAGAGAGGGAGAAACATGAGCCATCACTGGAGAATTTTCTTTAGAACATTACCTCTTTTCCGTTTCCTTTTACTTTACTAAATGATTTGGGGCATCTGGGATCTAATTATTTCCTTGGATATACGATCATATTGAATATTTATACCCGAAATACTGTGCCAGTTAAATGAAGAGAGAATAAATTTCAGGTAAAATCAGACCATCATGTGGTAGAAGACAGGTTTAGGCAAGTGTAACCAAACATGAACAGAAACACACCACAGCTTCCAAAGGCCTGTGCAGCTCTGACGGCTGAAGATAACCACCAAGAAGCTCTGGCTGTCAGTCTTCGAGCCAGTCATACACAGAGAGCACTCTGCATTCCAGGAGCGGGGGCTGAACGCTGATGCTGAGCTTCAGCTACACAAATCAATACTCCAGACAGACAAGACAGCAGTTTCCACAGCAAAGCCCTCGGAGAACAAGAGCTGAGCTACATAAACAATCGAAACCTTCTGGCCTGTCTCCCACTTCCTTTAGAAACACTTGGGTTTTGTTGTAAAAGTAAGTCCCCTTCTTTTAGGAAATGCCAAGTAACATGGGTAGCTAAGCAAACTAAACTCATCTAGAACCCATAATTGCTCTCGTTGTTTATATATTTACCTCCATTGTTTTCCTGGGACTTCTATTCTCATTGGAACATATAAATGGGTTTTAGGACTTAGAGAAATGAGTGTAGTTTATAATTAAAGCTCAGACTCTGGAACCCAAGATCTTTTGAAAATTAGTCACGTTACTTCTCAGCCTTATAATGCCAGACCAGTTCCACAACCTTGCTAAATCTTGCGTTCCTGTTGCTTAAAATGAAGTCCATAGTGTGTCTTCACATAGGATCAAATCAGATCATGCACTGAAAAATTTCCCTTCAAATTTTTATCATTTCTTTCTAGTGAAAACATTCAGAATCCTTTCTTCTAGCATTTTAATATATGCATACATAACTGTTTGCTATAGTTACATATTATGTAATGGCACATGTGATAGTTTATTGTGATTTAAGTATTACACTATATATGTGTACTAAAACACCATGTGTTACTCCATTATTATGTCAACTTTTTGTGTTTGATGTATTAGTTAATTAAAGACAGGAAAAACTAAAAACATAACTCTCAACTTGGTGTCTAATACAAATGCATGCCCCAGAAATGTTTTCTAATGACTATATAATACTGTATATTATGCACCCATAATTTATGTCTTCAATTGACTTTTACTGTTTTCTAAGCAACTACTTCATGTCAAGCACTATTCTAGAACCCGAAGCTAAATGCATACATGAATATATGTCAAATATGTTTGCTTTCATGGAGCTTACATTTTTACCAGGGGAAATGAACAAAAGCGAAACAAAGAAAATAAAACTATTTAGTATTACCGCTTCATTAAGTACTGTATCTTAAACATTTATCTGGTAATTTAATATTACAAGTAGCACCACTGTGATTTTGATGCAGTCCTCCAGCAAACCTTGCAAAGGGTAGTGGAAAATATTTTAGGCTCCAAGGATCATACGGTCTCCCATTTGCAGCTTCTGAGCTCTAACCCTTAGCCACGTGCCCCTGCGGCTCACAAGCAGTCGTAGACCAATACGAGACCCTGATCAAGACTACTCCCACAAAGCTCCACTATGAGCACTGAAGTTGGTATTTCATATGATTTTCAAGTGTTGTGGCAATATTATTCTTTTTTTTCCAACCATTTAAAATTGTAAAATTCATTTTTATTTACATGCTAAAAACTGGGATGGAGCCATCTTGACTGGTTTATGAGCCGCTGGTTTTACTGCATCTTATTTACCATTTCTCTACCTTAGATCATCGATTCTCTTCTTGTATTTCCGGTGCTAGGGCTCCACCACTGAGCTACAACCCCAGTCCTCACAAAGCTCCTTGAATGCTACATTCTCTACATTAGCAACTGAAGAGTCATTCTCAAACAACCAATGATAGTGTTCAGCTGAGAGGAATATCTGGCTTTCAATGAATTTCCTGTGGTTTTCTCCAGAACTATCTGCAGGCAAAATGTTTTAAAGGCTAACTACCACAGAAAGACATTCTTTCCAGGCCGAAAGAAGCTGCCCCACCTCAGCAAAGGGGCCTCCCAGGGAACCTACAGAAAGGGGGCGAATAGCAACATGCAGTCCAGGGGCAGCGCCCGGGTGCTCCCCATCCTTGCCAGGCCTTCCCTCTGCGTCTCCAGTGACACATCGGGGTCAGCAGGGCTGCTGAGCTCAGAGCAGCCAGTGCCACCGCCAGGAGAAGTCCACTTCTCCTAAAGTACAGCCTTGAAAAGAATTAAATGAACTTTGATAGATCTGAAGTGAGGACAGAAAAATCACCTCTGCAAACAGGAACCTGGTGAAAGCAACTCCCCCTGAAGCTTCGGGGGGCAGAGGTGCCTCCATTGCTTCGCACTGGGGTTTGTCACGAGGATGCTCTCCGGAGAAATCTTCACAGTGAGGAGATAAAATTCTAACTGTCAAGGTGGCAAGGAAGCAGGTTTTAAAAGATACGCGGGTGTGCATGTGAATTAAAGGTTACACGGCTGTCTGGAAAAGTGAGGCTTGCCAGTAAAACTTCTCATCTGGTCTCTGAATATCTCCCCTGAATTTTGACTGTTCTCCTCGGTTGTCTTCCATTCAAAAGCAAAAAGAAGATATTCGGCTGAAAAGACGAACAGGCAAATTACCCAGGAAAGGACACTTTACTCCATCCCGCCTGTCTGGGTGTAGGAAACGCCCTTCGCTTCGCACACTGGCTGACGGCTTTTGCTGAGCCACAGGTGAATGCTAAGTCCGTTCGCTGGAGTTGTGAATGTTTGCGTTTGCCCCTGAGTAAAAGCAAGGAAAACTGTCCTGAGCTCAGAAATCACAAGTCCTTTCTATCACATGGGCCAACTGCCAAGAATCTTTGTGAGCAAGACAAAAAGGAGGTGACAGTCCCGCTCACAGCCCTTGGTCAAAAATAACAGAGGCAGCCAAAGCCATGAAGCCTCTCCGTGTTAGGGAACGGATCGGGTTGGGCTCCATTCCCACTCCCGACACTGGGAGGATGGAAACCTTAACAGGCGCTCGATGGTGTAGACACAACCCGGTGAAACTGTAGCACTGCCTACGTGTTAGTCACCACCTGCACACCACCAGCTCCGTTCATCCACAGCACTTACTGCAGCAGGATTCGAGCAGTTGAGAAACATTAGACTCAAGTGAAAAGGCAGGTTCTCTCTCTTGGCTTGAAGTTGGTGAATGTGAACAAGTGAGCAGCAAAAGGGACATCAGAACAAGAGCACAAGATTTGTGACAGATGTCAGGGAGAAGTGAGTTTGAAAGATGAGAAAAAATTTTACATGTGGTCAAGATTTGGGGTGCTGTTAATTCATTCATTCAATAAGCAAATATTTACAGGTATCCTTTACTAACTGAACTTACTTGGCTCCTGAGTTTGGGGTAGAAAGAATTAAGAGCAAGGTACTCTGAAAGGGGAGGGATTACGAGATACCAGATTCCGGTCACAGCCAGAGCTGAGCCACAGTGAGCTTCGAGTTTGGTAGGAACAGACCAGCAGATGCATAGGTCCCTTTGCCTGAAATGAACATCTTGAAGTGAACAAGTAAAGACAGAGTTCTTGGCATAAAAATAAGAGACTGAGACACACAGGGTCCCAGGAAGGTGGTCAGACCCTGGGGTTCACAGGGGAACCTTCACGAATGGGAGCTGAGAGCCAGGCGAGGGGGAGAAAGGAGTCGGCAGCTGCTGCTTCTTCTCCAGCACCAGAGGCAGGCTTGCAGGAGCTGCACGAGTCTGCAGCCCCTCTGACCGACCGCTGAGCTCCCTAAGACAAGGAAAGCACACCTTCCAAATTACTGGCCAGGCCTGTGAGAGAGCCCAGGGAAAAACCGGAACACTGCACTGTCAAATATGAAAAATAGACAGCGCTACATAAGACGGGATGATTCTGTGAATGCAGGAGGTGTGGAAAAGCAAGAATCTATGAATTCTCCATCAATAGATTCCTGGATGAAAGGGCTTGACTTAGAAATACATTTCCATGCAAATTAAAACCACAACAAGTTAATTCAATGGCTATTATCTACAAAGATGAAAGGTAAGAGTTGAGAGTGGTATGGAGAAAAGGAGAAGTTCTTGGGCTGTTGGTGGTTATCAAATGATGACACCGCTATTGTCTGCTAAGGACCCAAAGAACTTTCTTCAAACCAAAATTTTAGGTGGCATTTATTTAGTTGAAGCAAACAATCAATCTACATTTTCAAAAATTAAGATCTAAAGAAACAAATCACACAGTGTTAGATCAACTTAGGACCCGAATCAAATGAAAGGTAATGTTTAAGCCTATCAGTCTGCGTGAGACGCTGTTGTAACTATGTGTCCGTATCCGTTCAGTTCTCCAGAGGAGTTTAAGGCAAGCGCTGTGACCACCAACATCATTTCACCACCATCTGACGAAACTAAGAAAAGCGGGCTCCCAAGAGATTAGGCAGCCACCCCAGATCACACCGCCACAAGTACAGAGTTCGAATTCAGCATCAGGGACTCTGCATTGCTGGTCCTCGCCCTTACCCACAGGTCATCTGACTGAGAGACCGCATGGCTTTCTCCAGTCCTCGGTCAGAGTCTCACAGACAGAAGTAAATGTCAGGGCCGGGGCTGTAGCTCAGCAGCACAGCGCCTGCCTGGCAAGTGCGAGGCCCTGAGTTCAATTCCTGACATCAAAACAAACAAACAAACAAACAAAAAGTGTCGATGCACTGAATTGATTACAACTTCCTTGGACCAAAATTGTGACATCTGCCCATTAACGTAGGTAGGAAGGGCTACAGTCTCTCTTGCATCTGTGTGGCCTAGAGACCAATCCAGGTCCGCGGCGTAGTCAGTCATGGAGAGAGGTCTAGGGAGACACTAAGTGAGTTCTGAAATCAGTGAGAATAAGATTCTCTCTAGAGGCGCCTGCCTGGCAGGAGCGAGGCTGTGAGTTCGATCTCTGGTAGGAAAGGAAAAAAAAAAAAAGACCTGTCTCAAGAATCTCTCTAGAGCTTTGCCTGCAATGCCAGCACTGTAAGAGGCAGAGGCAGGAGGATCTCAAGTTTGTGCCCAGCCTGAGCAACTTAGCAAGATCCTATCTCAAAATAAAATAGGCTGGGGATGCAGCTCAGTGTGGGGGCCTTGAGTTCAATCCCTCAAGCCACTGAACTCCCACGGGAACCCTAGCCAGGCTCCCACAAGGGAGTGAGTTCTTGACTCCCTTGTTCCTGGCACAGGCCCCGGGGCTGGAGGAGTGCCTGGCACACAGCCCATGCTCAGTGCATTTTTGTTAAAGGAACGGAGATAAATGTTACCCTAGAGCTGGGCACGGGGCTGGAGGAGGTGGGCTCGCTCATCCTGAGCTCGCTGATTACCGTGGCAACGGCGTGTCCCTTCTGCCCCAGGCGTGTGGGAGCCAAAGGACAAATTCCAGAAGCTCAGCGGCAGAGTGGAGGCCAGCTCCTCCGCATCTGGAGGCCGGTCCTGAGCCAGCAGCACACGGACCCTGCACACAGGCCGCGGGGGGCGGAGCTCGGGGTCTCCTGTCCGCCGCTGGTGAGCACCAGCTCTCAGCTGACCGCGGGATTCCACAGCCTAGAAAGAGCTGGCTGGGGCTTCTCCAGTCAGCAGCACAGGATGCTTCCAATGCCCAGTTTCTAAAATACAACACGGGCAGACAGTCCCACATACACGCTTGAAGAAAGCTGGCCCATCTGTTGGGGAATTCGAGGAGGCGTCGGAGTGGCAGGGAGGAATTCTCCACACACCCCGGCCCCAGGACTCTGTCCCTGCCTGCCAGGCCGGAGCAGAGTGAGATGCGAAGCTGCCCCCCGGCTGCTGCAGCCACTGTATCTCCTCCAGAGGTCAGAGCCCAGATGAACTTGAACAGACGGCGGGAAACCCACAGCATCCACCTCCCGCCCCAGAAGAAGAAGAGGCAGCGCAGGCCGGAGGCGGTGAGCGGCCTGGGATCTACAATGAATTTCAGTGGCAGCGCGCAGGGGGCCTGCAGTTTGTCACAGAGGCGGCCTGCGGCGCAGAACTCCCGGAGCTGGGCTGCCCTACTGCAGGGTGACAGCTGTGTGGCAGCAAAGCGGCATCCTAAGAATAAAGCACGCATAATGTACCTTGCGTGCTGGGTGACAGAAATGGTACGATGCTTACTGCTACCGAAATGGGGTCCCCAGAGAGTCCCTCACGTCCCTGTGCACCGACGAGGAGGGCGGCTCCTCAAAGCCGCTACACCAAAGACCACAGGAGGCACCGGGCTTCTCTCCTGACATGCGTGGCTTTTACACAGACTCAGTCTGGTCTGTCTTTAGCTGAGATAAGTGCCGTAAAATAGTTTGCTCTAAAAGGCTAAGTGCATCAACACCACCCAGTGTCTGGCAGCTTCTGTAATGAATTGAGAGTTTTACAAGGCCAGGCAGGAAAGAAACTGGTATGTTCAGTCACACGTATCTATGGCTGCTTGGGGTGAAAGCAGAAAAGCAGTTTAATCTGAGAGCAGTGGCCTCTGCCTGCAACCCCAGCACTCTGGGAGGCTGAGGCAGGATGCGCACGTGTTCAAACTCAACCTGCGCAATGTAGCAAGACTATCAAAAATAAAACATGAAAAGATCTGGGGCTGTAGCTTAGTGAGAAGGCCCTGGGTTCAATCTCCAGTACTGGGGGGAAGGAAAGAAGGAAGGAAGGAAGGAAGGAAGGAAGGAAGGAAGGAAGGAAGGAAGGAAGAGAGGAGGAAGGAGGAGGGGCAACTTTAAGCACTAGACTTTTGCATTTAAAGAAAGAAAACTTCTGGGAGTGTCCAGGGCGATGCATGATAAATCCATTCTCCCCTTGGATAAAGATATTATCGAAGCACAACTCTAAGAACAGAATGGTGTGCGGTGCACAGAAACACTCGGCAGCTCTCTGCCATAGGTAAAGCTGTGGGCTCCTTGAAGACCAGGCGGCCAGGGCCTGAGTCCATCCAGGCTTGTGTTAGCCACCTAACATTACAGACCATCACAGAACCAGCTGTATGCCAGGCTGTGACCTCGGAAGAAGGAGATGTACAAGGATTTGTTGGGGGAAACAGGTTGATAACAAGAGGACAGCCTTGGAAATCAGGAAAAGAGAGAGAAAGAAAGGGCCAGGTTGAATTCTTGATGGGCCACAAGAACTCATTTGACTTGCATAACCCTGAGTAATTAAGCTAAAAACCTGTCTGCTGTCCGCGGCATGGGCTTCTCTGAAAGATTAACTGAGATGACCGGAAAGGCTCCACTCAACTTGCAGTGTACCCTGGCTGCCTGCTTTGCACTAGACATGGATTTATTACCATCGACATTAATTAAACGTCAAAGAGCGGAAACAATATTTAGGCAAGATTAGGTACAGGATTTGCTCATCTTCCTGATAGGAAAAGGTGCCCTCCCAGGGCAAGCCAGAGTGTCAAAGAAATATATACCTATGCTAAATATCACTGTTCTTCCTTCAGAAAACCTACTTTCTAATTATACTACGACGTGCTGAGAACAGACCGTAGTGAGAGTATTACAGTATTTGCATGATAAGGAGCCTGCAAAGGACATTTTCATTACCTCCATGATGAACTCTTTGGTTTCTAGGTTTGGAGTTTGTCAGTTTTGAGGCAGGGTCTCACTAGGTAGCTCAGGCTGGCTTTGAACTCACTATGGCGCCTGGGCTGGCCTCCAATTTGTGGCAATCTTCCCGTCTCGGCCTCTACAGTGCCGGGGATGACAGGCGCGTGCTACCATGCCTGGTCACAGGGAAGCCTTCGTGAGATCCTCCAGCAGAAACCCTAGCTGGATGTAGATTTTTTAAAAACTGGTGAGGTCGGGGGCAAAGCAGATTTAGTCTTTACAGTCAGTAGAACAGTGTGCTCTTGCATTCATTCAGAATACTTACTGAGCACCTATTATGTACCAGAGTTTCCATTAAGATCCCAAAATAAGGCAATAAAATATAGAGGGATCAGCTGGGCATTGTGGCACCCATGTGTAGCCCCAGTATCCTGGAAGAACGAGGCAGGGGGATCACAAATTTGATCCCAACCTGTGCAACATAGTGACTTAGTGAGACTCTTTATCTCAAAATAAAAAATAAAAAGGTCGGGGGTGTAGCTCAATGTGAAGGCCCTAGTTTCAATCCCCTGCATCAAAAACAAAACAAAACAAACAAACACAAAACCACAAAAAACAAACAAACAAAAACCGGCAAATTATCTCTGCTTCAACATAACTGGAGGAAAGTGGGGAAAAGACGATGATTAATCAAGAGCTGATAACATGCTTTACATCCAGGGATACCACAGCATGAAGCAGAAATAGGTGCTGGGGAATCAGAAGATAGACCACTTCCTTGGGTAGACATACAGGCTCAAGCGTAGCTAAGAGCTTCAACAAAAAAGGAACAAGAGGAGGCCCTTAGGAGGTAAATTCACACTTCTATAGAAATCAGGAGGAAAAAGATACAGGTCAGAAAAAGACTAGAAGTAGACACCGAGACCCTTAGACTGTCTATTCCACAGCCAGAATGGGTCTCTGGTGTACTTGGCACCACCCCACCAGCCGCCAGGCGTAGAACTCTACCGTGCAGTGTGGTCGCAACTTCATGCAAATCATCTCACAGGCTTTGGAGGAAACCGCCCTGAGTTTATGTCTCTAAGTAACTAAGTGCGAGACGGCATCAGAGCAAGCAAAGGAAGGTCTGCCGCTGACCGAGACACCATCTCGGGAGCTGTAAGTCACCAAACTGAGCCGCATCCCCCTGACCTGACTGGCTTCTCCCCATTGATAGTTAGCTACGAATGGAAAGAGATCGCTCGGGCCATACTGGATTAATAAACTGCAGCTTCGAATGGAGTCATTATTCTCAAAGGTACCAGAAAGGCAGAGTACAGCAATAAATACATCTCAGGTGAATCCTGGCAATACAAAGCTCAACTGGGCAATCAGGAGATCAGAGTTTTAGTCACAGACTTTTCACTTAAAAAAAAAATCTTTGAGGCTTGAAGGGTTTGTGACCAGCACAATGCACTCAGTCGTTTGTGTGTGACAGTGACGGCTGATATGCACTGAGAGTTTACCGCATGCCAAGGAGTAAGCGCGTCCCGTGCGCAAACTAACAAAGACCTCACCCGCAGGCAGCAGTGTCATTTCACAGCTGGGGAGACTGAGGCAGAGAGCGAGGCAGCATTTCCGGTCGGACGGTTAGTAACTTCAGGCACGGGAAGAGAAGGGTGAGAGCTCACTTATCCTCCCAGCAGCCTACGGAACTCAGAGGACGCAGCTCAGGTCCTTGCCTCGGTTTACACCAAGAGTTCACCTGCTCACCTCTCAGACACTTAGACAAGAACACGAGCGGCCAAAGAGCCTCACAAAGCGGCCACGAGAACCGGCTTGCTCCCCTCGGCACCCGTGAGCTCCAACCTAAGTGACAAGTTGCGGACTCAAGGCTAAGGGGAGTGAGTTGCCTTCTGAGGTTTGCTCGGCCTCTGTGCAAACCCCTATTGAGCCACAGACTTGGTGTGGGGGCGCAGGCCAGTTACTTTGCCTAAGTCTCAATTTTTTAACTAGAAATAGGAGCGACCCGCCTCAAGAACATCATCGTGAGATTTAAGAGGGGTCCACGCCTGCGTGAGCCGTGTGAACCCACTCATACGGTGCCTACTGAATGGGAAGTGTCTGGTGAGATTTACCTTTCACCAACGTGAGATTCAGTGTGGGATCCAATCGGAATTACTGCAATCCTGGTAGAGGACAAACTGCAAAACACACTGTGAATCTACCGCACTTAGACATGAACCAGTAAGCAACTGGCTGTCACTGAAGACCACCCATTCTAAAACTAAGTTATAATCCCAAAGCCAGTGGACATGGGATCCAGTTCTCGTCCACTCCTGAGAGGTTCCATCCATTCCATCCCTGGCTTCCTGAGGAGCTCACTGAAATGCTAAATTCCACGGCTATGGGGAGAGTTTCAGGGTTACAGGGAGTGTATCCTTTGAGTTTCCAAGGCCTTTGGCCTCATGGGCCATGTTGGATTCCCAGTTGTAACTTCTGGGATCGCTCTACATTCAAACGGCCCCTGACTGACGTGCCAGGGTGGACTCCACCTCTCACTCGGCCCCACACCGATAAACCACCCTTTCTGCATAGGGTGTGACCCCGGGCGCTGGGCCCAGCTGCAGACCAGAACCTCCTACGGGCATCTGCTTGGACCGCGGCCCACGCACCACTGTGGTGAAGTGCGAAGAGCTCGCGCGGCTGGTTGGTGTACACACTGGACACCCCTGCAATGTTGGCCTCATTTTCAATCTTTTTTAAATGAATAAAGGGGTTAAATTCCCTGGGAAGAACAATCCATGGACAGGCTGGATCGCCCTTGTTCTGGCGCTGGGTCTTCTAAAAAGATTCCATCTGCGAGGGAAAGAGAATTCACTCCCTCTTTTGAAAACTTGCAGAGAACCAACTACTACTTCCGTGGGGCCCCAGGATGCCATGCCCGCCTGTCAGCAAGCTCTTGGCGGCCACCCTGGCGCCCTCTCCTCGCGCGCATGCCACCGGCTTTAATTGGATGTACCGAGCCACTGAGGCCTCGAGGGCGCGAGGAGAGGCAAGCCACTCCGCATGTGAGGCGCGGGTGGAGAAAGATCACTCGCAGACGGAGGGTGAAGGAGAGGCCAGAACCAGCGCGGATCCCCCCCACCCCAACAGCTCCAAAATCCCTCGGCACCGGAAGTTACCTCGGGTGAACTCCGACTTCCTGCTCGCGGCGGGCAGCGTCCTGTTGAGGCCCAGGATCCTGTCCAGGTGGAAGGCGAACACCTCGCTCATGTCCAGGGGCTGCTTGAGCAGCGCGCAGGGACTGGGGCCGCAGCGGGGTGGGGCGCCGGCTGCGAGGTCCCCCAGCAGCAGCAGCTGCGCCCCGCTGCGCGCCGAGGCGGGGGTCTGCAGGCCGGACAGGGCGCTGTCGGCCAGCAGGCGCAAGCTGCGGATGTCGCCTCTGCTCAGCCACGCGGGGGCGCGCTCGCTGTAGATCCTGATGCCGCTCTCCCGGGCCGGGGGCGGCCGGGGGAGGCCCGGACGGGGCCCTCGCGCTCCGGCGCTGCGCACCCCGGCCTCGGGCTGTGCGGGTGTCCCCGCGGGGAGCTCGCGGCCTGGGTCCACCGAAGCCGCCGCGTGCTTCTTCCTGCGCTTGGGCCTCACCGTGCCGCGGATGTGCGCCGGCTTGCTGCGCCGGGCGCGCAGCGTGATGTACACCACGTTGGGCTGCAGGGTGGTCCCGTTGCCCGGGGACTCCGGAGCGGCCAGGGTGCCATCCAGGGGGATCTCGGGGAAGGGAGCCTGCACGGGGTCGCGGCCGCGGCGCGGACCCTTGGCGACGGCCTGGCCCTGCGGGAGCGACGCGCGCCCCACCTGGCTGACCAGGAAGCCCAGGTAGAGGGCGCAGGCCGTCCCCAGCAGCAGGTTCCGGCGGGTCCGGGGCCGCCGGCCGTTGCAGAGCGCGCGCACTCGCGGGGCGCACAGGGCGCACAGCCGCCGGCTCCGGGGGGCCCCGGCCTGGCCGCCAGGGTCATCGCGCCGCAGCAGCCACATGGCGCGCAGGGCTCGCGGCGCGCAGCCGGGCCCCGCGCATGGCGCCCGGTCCGCTTCGGTCCGGCCCGGCGCTCGGCTCGGGGTCGGGTTCAGGGGTCTGCGGCGGGCAGAGGCGCGGGGAGCCGTGCAGCGGGGGCTGGCCCGGGAAATCCTTTATCCATCGCCTAGCGGCCTCCGCGAGATGGAGCCGGAGCCGGGACTGGAGCGAGTGCCGCGGACTCTGGGAATGAATGGAAACAGCGAACTGAGTCCCGGTCAATCGCAAACCAGTTCCTCTGCCAGAGGATAGACAGACAGACACACCGCTTCCCTTCCGTGAATACCGCCTCTACAGACATCCGAGTTTTAAAAAATGAAAGCAATCTAGAGGTGTAGATTTGACAATCAGTTTAAAGTAGTGAAAACATATCACACACACGCACACACATGCACACACACACACGCACACTCAACCAAGAATATTTAAACTCTTTTAACTTGATTCTGAAGCACAGCATTAATATTTGGCAGAACTGGGTGCTTTTGCTTTTTGCAATTCAGAAATAACTTAAGACAGTCAATAAGTGATTTTTAAAAACGTGTAGCTATCACACATTATGTTTTTAAAAAGTCATGCATTAACTAAAGGGGCAGAAGCACCACATACTGAGATTCAAATTCAGAGACACTAGACTTTTAGTCTCACATTGCAGATTTACCTTCACGATGTTTCGCTATTTTACATTAAATGTCAGGATGCTACAAACCCATAAATAGCTCCAGCACTGGAAAGCAGCTACATTTATCCGATCACAAACACACTCAGAAAACACACATCCAGCTCGTTTTTATACCTTTTATTTCCCACCAGTCAGCTGAAGAAAAAAGAAGAGAAAAGAAAAGAATCTCTAGTTCAATGTTTCCACATTATTAAAAGGAAGAGGAAACTCCTAAGCAGGCTTACTTACTGACACAGCCGGCCGGGCTGGGCGCTGGGAGGAATGCGATCATCCCTGCCTCTAACGCAAGAACTCGCGAGCCCCGAGGCGCCGGGGCAGAGGCATTTCATGGTCAAGAGTGTTCACATTGCTAGCATTTCAGCTGGGCCTAAGAAGCACCCTCGAAAACTACTGATGGCAAAAGCCAGATGAATACTCGTCAAGTGGCTTCCCCTGCCACACCGTTTTCAGACATGTAAGATGGTTTAAAAATATGCTTAAAAATAAACTTTAAATTCTGCAAATGCCATACAGAATCAGCTTTCATGTAAAGAACTTTCCACTCATTTTTAACCCCCGGGAGCCCTCTAGTGTCCTGTTTGCAGACAGACTCAGCCAGGATTGGCCCGTAGCTTGGGACCCAGCCCCTGCGGATTAGAAGCCTGGAGACCTGAGGACCCCGGGGCCCCTCTGTCCATTCCATGACGCCGGGAAGCAGGCACCTGGCTCCCGAGACCCGCACTCACCTGGCTGACTTGGAAGTTTGCTGAATGTCACTTGGCTCCCACCAACTCTGGGGAAAAAAGGCCTAGCGGTTACAAAATGCCAAGAAAGTGCTGTTATGAGCGAAGGTGGAAAACAGCCCAGTGAGATACGAGTGAGCAGAGATAGGAAAGGACATTTATAGGGCGAGCCGCACCGTGAGCCGGGAGCAGAAAGTGTCCCATTCTCTCCGATTGGAGGATGTTTAAAGACAGGTTAGTGATTGGCCTCGGGTGTCTACGTGTCCGCACAGGGGCAGGAGCCCTGGTGACCTCAGGGTCCCCTCGGGCGGACTCTCATTTGTTTCTGCCGCAAACAGAAGCAGAAGGTGCTAAGGGGACCGAGCCCTCCCCGGGAGGGGAGGAGGCTGCGACGCGGCGTGTGGGTGGAAGTCAGAGTGTGCTGTGTAATCCTAAAAATACTACAGTTTACAGAGAAAAAACTCCAATATATATAGAACGAGAGACACTGCCAAGTGGGGAAGTGCCAAAAATTATAACAGGGATGTTATTTTAGCACTCTTAAACCCAGGCCTTTCTTGCTATTTAAAAGTTTGGGCCCAGAGTAGAAAGTAAAATCCCAATTCCAACTGGGACCTGTTGGCTAGGGTGTGAGAATTCAGGCGTCAAAGCAATTCTTCTCACCCTCCCGAACCCTTAACACTCACACTGCCGTAAGCACGGAAGTATTTTCTAGAGGGTAAATACGAATGTATTGGAAGGAAAGCATGGCAGGACTGCTTTTTGTAATTCTTAAGATTTTCACACATTCAAAAGGGTAACTGGCCCGAGTCTTTAAAAACAATGGCTAGGGCTTAACAGAACATTGACCTAGTGTGTTCAGTCACCAACATGGCAAAAAATAAATCAATACATAAAAATTCAATGTCTTTGGCAGAGGCCAAATTATAATAAGCAGAAGCTCCCTTCAGTCATTTTTAAAACAACTCTTTTAGTGGAGAAAAGTAGTACCTAGGTTTTGGGATCAGGCACCAGTTATCAGGGACCTGGCCTAGATCCTCAATCTCCCAAATGAGTGCATGGTGAAGGCTTAAATAAATGAGACTAGTGGTATGATTTTAGGGCTCCAGGAGGCTCAAAACCCCTTCTAAGAACCTGATGGCTGGTTTCAGGAACAGACTGGCTCCTCTCTGTGTTTGCGTGGTAAGTCTTGGATTTCACTGGCAACCAGATCCGTGACTCCTTCAAGGCTTCCAACAGTCAGATCCATGTGTGGCAAAGTCACTTTGCCTTTGTCCTTGGAGGACCCCAGAACCAGGTCTGCCAGGAGGGGCCTGGGCTTCCCACCCGACCTGCAGCGCCTGCCGCTCTTCTGCATTTCCTCACTCCTGTATCCTGCTCCCCTGGTGCTGCTGTGGGCTCAAGCCCACCCACCTCCCTCCTGAAACCTGCTGGAAAATGAGGATGATTAGATGACTCTGGGGGCCGACAATTAAGCTTTCCCTGGCCACCACTGATCCTGTTCATCACACAAGTCACAGACCCACAGTGGACCCCTGGTCCTGGCTCTACCCTGATCGACCCTTCTGCTGTCCCCCAAACTTGGTTCTCCGTCCTTGTGACCTCCAGGGCCCACATCCCTCCTAGAACTATAATCCCAGCTTTAGCTTGGTACTCTGTTCTACTTGCCCTAAGGTACCCTCTGATACTTTTGCTATCTATTTTAAAACCACGCCTGGATAGCACCAAGCTACCCTATCCCATCAATGAAAAGCTCTTAGCCAAATGAGCTCTGAGATGTTGTCATAAGGGCATCTAGTTGGTATGCAGGAGTTTGTTTGTTTGTTTTTTGAATAGTACCCCGTATTTTATCTGTCTTTTAAGCAACATGTGAAAGAGGTTGCATTTACTATGCTATGATTTATAAAAATATCTACACGTCCAGGGAGCATGACTGCTGGATCCTGAAGACATGTTTGCGGTGACCTCTATACACACACTTGAGCGAGAGCCCTCTGTCTTCTCGCAGCAAGCCCTAGACACCTGGGAGGCAGCACTGAGCCCGCAGTTCAGCTCCTCGTGTGTGGCCAGGGGAGCACCAATCAGGGGGAGCCCAAGCCTTGCATTTCACATGCCGGGTGCTCCCCGCTCTGCCTGCTAAACCTGGTTAAGAGCAAAATGGGGCTCCTCGCCTTTTCCCAGCATGAAACCCGCTGCATGGATCCACTTGTCCTCATCGCCCTAGGAACCTTTGCTCCATTTCTGTAGAGTCGCATTCCCTTTAGGCTCCGTCCACCGGGGTCGAAGGAACTGAATGGACAGTCGTGTAACAAACAGATAGAAAGCGTAGCAACCAACTTGACTTGCATTCCAGATGCCAGATGCTTTAAGGTTATTTCACTTTTTAATAATTAGATGAGTTAAAGTATTATAGTAATGAGCATCCATTTCTTGGTGAGGCCCTAATTATTCCGAGTCCACAGGAAGTAGGTAAATTAGAAGGAACCCCAAGTCTCAGACCATCCTGAAGACTATGCTTCTCTGTTTCAGAAGTGACACTGAGGTCTCAGTCACCCTGTGTGCACCGCCAGACTGCACACACAGAGGAGAAACCAGAAGGGACATC
This sequence comes from Dasyprocta punctata, assembly GCA_004363535.1. NCBI lineage: Eukaryota > Metazoa > Chordata > Mammalia > Rodentia > Dasyproctidae > Dasyprocta > Dasyprocta punctata. The sequence continues at coordinate 24,614 of RJWM01003002.1, read as the reverse complement.
CGAGCCCTGGTCATCCAGGTGGAACAGTGCACACAGCGTTAATTCTGTACCTGCATAGGGGAGTAGAGATCGGATGAAGCCAACTCAGTCCTTGGGTTATTTGCAGGAAACTAATGCAGAGTCACAAGTTATTTCTTCTTTGCTCCCTAAGGCGGCCTATGTAAAAGAAAATGAGCTATCGCATCACATTTAAAGGAAGGGAGGCCCCCTGGCTATGCTAGATTAAACCTGGTGCATTAGAAATGCATTAGAGTTATAAAGAAGCACCGGAAAGTGCAGGGGAGGGTGATGGAGAGAGTCTGAACCACTTGCTCTTCTGTATCTAGCAGTCTAAGGACTCTGCTGCTTCACACACTGTGACTCAGGGTGCAGTTTGCCGGAGAACTTGCTGGGCTGGGAATCTACACACATGCAGCTTAAGCACTGACAAACTGACAAACTGGACTAGAACAGACACAAGGAGGTCAATGCTGCACACACTGCCCACCCACCCATTTCCACCTCCCCAGCCCTAGCAGACCACAGTGTCGTGACATGCCAACTACACCATGGCAGGGACAGAGCCTGGAGGTGCAGAGCCCACAGCAACAGACTTCAGCTCTCAGAAGAGGAAGCAGAAATCAGAGCCAGGGAGCATCTCATTCTGTCCACCACTGCCCAGCCTTCAGTGCTGGTGTCATTGGCACACGCTGGGCAGCACCACTGGGGTGGACCTCCTGCTCCCAAAGAAGGCAGTGGCGGCAGCAGGTACCCTGTAACAAGGTGCCCTTAAGTGGCCGCTCAGAGCACAAAGAGCTGTGATTCAGGCTTGCACCTGGGAGCCAGAAGTGAGGGGTGACTGGCCTATGCAGGACAAGCCCCGGTGTCCCTGAGACACAACTGAGCACTGTTAATGGTTGATACATTGTGCCAACTTGAGAAGTTTAGAAATTTAACTAAGAGACTCAGCAGGGAACCAGGATCCTTACTTTGTAAATATGCTCATCCTGTGTAAGAGGAGATTTTGTGAGTGTTACACCTGCCCTGGGATGGGGGGTGGCCTGTGTACAATATAAGAGAGGAGAAGAGACCTTTTCCCCCCACTTTGCTCTGGCTGCTGCCTTGGAATGTTGTCCCAGTGCCATGTCACCCTGCCTTGGTGCCAGTTGATTATGCACTGAAGGCTCCACAAAGAGTAAGCTAAATAAATCTTTCCTTCCTTTATTTTGGGTATCAGGTGTGTTTTGTCCCAGCAATGAAAGAAAAGTAACCAAGCCAAGAACTGAATTTAATCACTGGAGGTCTCGTTTTATGCAGCAGAGGGTGGCAGCCAGTGCTACTTGAGGTTAGTGGGTTTGGGGAAACATAGGTTGCAGAGCCAGGTTACATTTGGTGAAGGCTTAGCACCAGTCACTTAACCTGGTTCTGCAAACAGCATTCGATGTCTAAGTCATCACCTGACTTGGCCAATATTGAGTGAATGAATGAATGAACAAATGAATGGAAAGTATTGTATTGGTTTGATCCTGTGTCCCCCCAAGGCCTCATGTAATTTGGACGGGGCTGAGTCTGGCATTCGTGATTGGTTTGTTGTCTGGCGCTGGGATTGGCAATGTGAGTGCTGCACCCACCCAGGGGTGGAGCCGAGATACAGTGTAAGGGAAAGAGGAAGGCGGCTCTCTCTCTCTTGCCAGATTCGCACACCTTGCTGTTTGCAGCTGCCGTGAATGGCTGTCCTGCCTCGCCATGCTGCCTTGGAGCCAACTAAGTATGGACTGAAACCTCCAAGAACTGTAAGAAATAAACCTTTCCTTCCCTAATTTTGGGCATCAGGTATTTTGTCTTAGCAACCAGTGGAAAGTAACTAAGACAAGAATTCAGATCATAAAGCACAATCCCTACACCAATATTTCTCAAAGCATGGTCCTAGAAAAGTAATATCAGGTTCAGCTGAGAATTTGTAGAAATGCAAATCTTTAGTCCATACTCCAGAGCTACTGAATTAGAAGCCCTGGAGGGAAAATTGTAATCTGTTGTATAACAAGAACTCCCCAGGATGAAAAGTTTGAGAAGTATTACCGTGGATGAGAATCCCCCAAAAGAATGACACAAGCTAAAAAGATGATATGGAGATGCTGGATGGGTAAAGACAAATGAAGTCAAAAAGCCACACTTGTAATCCATTGGTGATTGTTTTATACTTCTCCCCTCTTCCAGAGATCTCCTTCTGGGCATCTCAGTCATCTGGTCATCAAACACAGAATGTGTTTTTATCACACACCCTTCCCAGTCACTAAGCCTCAGCTACCCTGCCTTACAGATTCAAGACACTTTCCCAAAGCAAGGTCATAGCAGTCTGCCATGGGAAAAGAAGGAACTTGAGAGAGACTGTCATTTACAGTTGAAGAGACTAGGAGGACTCACAGCTGGGGTGTGGAGGGACTATAAGGGAAAGGTGCCATACAGTTCACCACCAGTAATGCACCTATAAAGATGTCTTTCATAGTAAAATCCCACTGTTTTTCAAAGGCAATCATCAGGTTCCCATGGTCCTGTAATGTGTAGCATAGATAAAAATGATAAGCATAAAAGCTTTTGGTTAGAAACCTGGAAATGGTTCTAAAATAAAGGACGAAAAGATACAAAGGAGTATAGCACAGAACATGAAAGATTTTCATGATAATCAGCATGTCATTTTTCTAAATATAACACATACCAGTTATTTTTCCACAGGAAGTGACCAATGTTTTAGTGAAGGATGTACTTCAGCCTGCAGTTCTCTGGAGAATGAGGCCATCCTTGATTGATCAACAGCTCAGAGGAAGCTCCTTGTTCTACTCTTGCACTAGCTGCTTACATCTTGGTAACACCCAGGAAATATAGTTTCTGACAGTAAATGTGCATTTAATTCAATTGAGTTGAGTAAGAGCCATAAACAAAAAAAAAATCTTATTTCAATTCTGTGCATTTGGAAAGATATTAAATTTTGCTCAGTTTTTCATAGAAAAATTAGGCTCATTATATCCAGCTCACAGGGTGATTTTAATAATTAAATTACATGTCACATGTAACGCACTTCAATGCACTGTGACCTGCAGACTGTGAGAAATTATTCCTCATGCTCTTCTCCATCTCTTCTAGGATGATATTGATGACTGAGCACTTTCTTAAAAGACCATAACAAGGCAATGATTGATAAAACTCACTGGCCAATGCAAAGTTTTAGGCTCACAAAACAACCGTCAGTCTTACTCTATTACTAATGCAGCAAATTACCTAGAACTTCCTTCAACGTCTCTTTCTATGCCTAACAAAGGGCTTAAAAAATAATCAGGAGTATATTCTGCAGGATTCTTTGGTCGTTTTTTCTTTGAAGTTTAGAACTAGTCTACTCTACGGCAAACTGCATGAGGCTATTAGTAGGTGGATCCCTTGAAATGCAATTGCAACAGAGGTCATTAGTCATAAAAGATACAAAATGTAGATCAGAAAAGGAAGATGATCTGCTGGGGTGACTTGATACATTCAAGCTGGTTAGACACACTTCTCCTAGACCTCTGGCAACATCTAGACCTTTGACATTAACAGAACAATAATGAATGATGATAATAAGAGTAAAATAGATTAATATTGTTTCTATTCTTAATAACAGTGCCCATGTCACAGGGTTGATGTGTGGATTCGATAAACTAATACACAAAATCTCTGAGTTTGCCAAAAAACAAGTTAACTTTGTCATACCCAGGAAGAACACAGTAATAGAGAATAATGGAATTTATAAACAGTTATTTATTATGGCCAAAAAAGGGGGATTCTGAGTTGTTCATGCCCAGTTATACACTGGTAGGGAAGAAGTCCCCAGTGACAGAACCCATTTGGTCTGGCAAGCATCCCCCTACTATGGAGATAGTTGTAATGACTTTTATCAGAGATTGAGGTGGTGTTGTCATATCTTTAGACTGTTCTATTATTTAATTTTTCATGTAAAATATTCTATCGCAACTATTATGTGAAATGCACTGTCAAATCCCTTTGATGTAGCAATGAGAAAGACTCCGCAACAGTGACTTAGCATCCAAGGAACCGAAAGGACCCTGTCTTCCAGCTTGGATACCATCCTAAAACTTTCTGTTCAGCCCTTTCTGCCACCTTCTTCTTCATCTACTACCCTTAGAACCTGCTCAAAACTAACAGAAATGTCCGGGTTCTGATCTTAATTCTGCACATTCTATCTGGTCTCAATTTATTTAAGTACGTAATGACGATTTTCAGTGTTAAATAGGACAGTTCTAATCAGGTCCTACTTGTCACCTGCTGAGTGGCAGTACTGGGCTTGTCTATGTATTTATGTAGATAATTCATTTTAATTTTCTAAATACTTTACCGATCAATCTATCATGAATTTCAAAATAAAGCAAAGCTTATTTTCACTTATTCACTTATTGGATCTTGTGCAAGTGTGTTGAGGGGAGCATTCTCCTTTCCCTTAAAAAATTTCTTTAAGTTCGGGGGAATTTGAGCTAACAGGTTGATGGCTTTCCTTCTAAAGTATATAACTTCTTGAACATAAATGAAAAATGTTTAGTAAGATGAGGTTGGAATTTCTCTAGCTAAAGCATATAAACGTTTGATGACCTCAAGTGTATTAAACATGGTTATTGCTTTCCAAATAATGGGTGGAAAGCACAATTCAAAATTCAGATGTGTCACTTTCTGCTCCTATCAGTATGTCAAACTACAAATTCTCAAGGGCTCTGTTACTTAAAGCCTAGACTAATAAGGAAAAATGTATTTTTACATGCATTTTTATAGGTTCCCTAAAGAGGAATTATTCTCAAATGTTAAACGTCTACAAGTTATTATCAGTTTATATAAACACAAGAACTTACAAGCGAAGAGGGAGAGTTCAGTTGTAAATGTATGTGTGCAGTGTTTCAAGGAGGACAGACTGAGCGTGCAGCATGTACCAGATCATTTGGATCTCTCGTTTCTGCCTGCTATTTGTCTTCCTTTAACAAGAAGTAACATTTAGAAATGATAACAGTAATTGTTAAAATTAAAATTCAGTGGATAAAATGTTAGACCCTGGATTCAATAGAATAGCGTGCTTTGAACTAAATGGATGCCAGCATTTTGGGGAAATCACATCACAGGCTTCGGAGAGCCAGCTCCAAGAATAGCTACGACCCCGGAGAGAGGGAGGCTCACCAGAGCACTGACATTCACCTTGCAGTTTTCCAGAGGGTGTTTTCCAAAGTGTTCTGGAAGTGCAAGAAAGCGAAGAAGAAACCAACTGTGCTATAGGTCTGAAGAGAGAAGCCATGGGCTAGGGATGCCAACGGGCCTGACATTTAATGTACAGATCAATGGAAGAAAGAGTCTGAGAGAGCACCCAGGAGTCTGCCTCTCCCTCAAGCTGTTCATCAGCGTCTGGGATGTGCGTGTACAGCACGGGCATCCAGGAAATGCAGTGGAAGACAACAGACCGATAACTGCCATGAAGAGATTTCAGTAGCTGAATGACACTCTGTAACTAGAGAGTGGAATTCAAGATGGAGGGAATTTACAACATGCAGAGTCTTGGGAAAAGGAACATCTTAAAATTAATGATCACACTCTATAATTGGCATAATTGAGGGGTCAGGGTGCAGCTCAGCAGTAGAGTACTTGCCAAGCAAGTGGAAGGCCAAGTGTCCCATACCCAGGACACTTAAAGTAATACTAACTACAATAAAAATGATGATAGTGTCAGCAACAACAACAATAGATCAAGTCAAGCAAAGATAAAAACTAAGTATTGACTAAGTCAGGTCACTCACTGAAATTCATCATGAATAAAAACTAAAACTTAAAATATTTTGCAGGAACAAACATAATCTGAACAATTGTTAACTGTAAACTAAAATTATAAAATGTATTAAAAATAGCAAGAGCAAATAACCAAAATAAAGAGAGATAAATAAGGAAAACAAAACTAAACAAAAGCCAAACTAAACTACCAGGTTTTGCAGGAGATAAACTCTGACCCCATGCCTTTAGATTGAGCCCAGGCCTGCAAGCACGGTGTTCCACAGAAAGTTGCAAGACTTCCTTTACTTGTGTATTTCTTACTTCCGGTGTCAGAGTATCTCTTCCTACGTCTGCACATCGATTTCTGTACCTACCTACATGCTCCACCTACAAGTAGGCTTCTGGGAGCTGAGCTACTGGAGTCCCTGGCTACTGGAATCACTCAATAGAAAGGTCTGCTTTTATGTGTGATGCCTAAACAAGCTGACGTTTATTTCCCTGGACGTGACGGAGGTGGTCAACTCCAGGGGTCATTTCTGTAAAGACAACTGAAAGTGTCATATCAAAAGATACCTGACCATCACTCTCATACTTATACAAAATAAGTTTACTTAAGGTTACATGAAATATGAAAATTCTTACCCCTCTCTTGCAGTCACAAAAATTTGGATTGTATATTAGAGAAAAAAGAAGGATGGTTGCCAATCACTTGAAATTCAAAGAGTTTTGGGCCGGGGATTTAGCTCAGTGGAGTAAGCATCCGCCTAGCAAGTATGAGGTTGTGAATTCGATCCCCAGTACCAGGAAAAAAAGAAAAAAAGAAACCCAAAAGAGTTTTAACTGACATAAGTATTTGTATTTAGAACTAGGCTTAGTCATTTCTTTCTCATTGATGAGACAAAATACCTGACACCCAAAGTTAAGGGGGAGAAGGTATATTTAGCTTGCAGTCTGTAGAGGTTTCAGTCCTTAATAGGCTGGCTCTAAGGCAGGGTAGCACGGCAGAGGAGCATCCCAAAGAAGCATTTCACGGTGGGCAGAGGGTAACAAAGCAACGAGCGATGACACAGCCCTTTCTATTCCTTGTAACTTATCCAGGCTCTTAGGGTGGGCAGCACTCACACCCTTAATCTTAGTGCCCTTGATCCTAGCTTTAAATTGATTGCAGTGTCATACACTCTAGATGCAGACATCTCTGAAAAAGTCCCACCCACAACTGCATAAGGTTTTGGGGAGCCCTCTAAGTACAAGTCTCAACAGAGCCAAAATGTTGCCAAGTTCAGACCATGCAATGTAGAACTGGTTGAGTGAAAATGAGATGGAGACAATGAGAATACCTCCGTCCCTGGCTGGGTATAATATCCCCTATGTGTAGCACAGGCTTTTAAATAATGCTTTCTAAAAAGATCGTGTCCATCTGGAACTCTAGAGTGCCATCTGATTTGCTAACGGGGCCTTTGCAGGTGTAAGATAAGGTCACACTGGGTTACAGTGGGTGCTCAGCCTAATGACTGGTATCCTTACAGGAAGAGGAGGGGATACACATGTGGTGTTATGGTCTGGGTCTGTAATGTATTCCAAAAGTTCATGTGTGAAAACCTTGGTTCTCAGCGAAGCAACATTCCAAGGTAAGGATTTAGGAAGACAGTTGGATCATGAAAGCTTTACCTCTGCTGGTGGAGTAACTCATTGATGGACTTATAATTTGATTAGAAGTTAAGTAAGTTTAGGAGGTGGGGCCTAGTACAAGGGAGTAAATTATGGGGACATGACCTTGACTATATCTTCTTCTTGGCCCTTTCCATCTCTCTCTCTCTTCCCCTCGCCCGCTCTGTCTCTCTGTCTCACTCTCTATCTCTTTCTGTCTCTCTCTGTCTTTCTGTATCTCTCTGTCCCTCTGTCTCTGTCTCTGTTTCTGTCCTTCTGTGTCTATCTCAATCTCCGTCTGTTTGACTCTCTCTCTCTCACTCCCTCTCTCTGTCTCTGTCTGTCTATCTCTCTCTCAGTCTCTCTGTCTTTTTCTATCTCTCTGTCTCTCTCTCTCTCTCTCTGTATCTGTCTCTCTCTATCTCTCTCTGTCTCTCTCTCTCTCTCCCCACCCTCCCTGCTCTTTCTATTCCTGTTCTTGCCCCTGGTCTTTTCCATCCCCTCTCCCTCTCCCTCTTTCTCTCCCTCTCCCCTCTCTTTCCTTCCTTGGTCACCATAAGGTGAGAAGCTTTCACCTACCACATATTTCTACCATGATGTTTCTGCCTTGCCACAGGCCTAAAAGCAGCAGAACCATCCAGCCACATACTGAGACCTCTGAAACCATAAACCCAATTGAACCCTTCTTATTAAATTGTTTCTCTTGGGCATTTCACCACAGTGACAGAGGCTGAACATCACAGACACAAGGAAGAAAACCACGGTCAGTGGGAGCAGAGACTGAAGTGAAGTAGCTGCAACCCTGAGCGCCAAGGAGGGCTGGAGCCACCATAAGTGAGGAAGAGCCCAGGAAGGACTGGTTCTTCCCGCAGCCTGCACCAGGAGCCCAGCCCTGCTGCTGCCTTCACTCCAGACAGTTAGCCCCCAGATGGGGGATGGGATAAATTCCCTGTGCTTTAAACTGTTTAGTTTGTGGGAATTTGTTACAGCAGCTCCAGGAAACTAATGCATGCAGAACCACCCACTGATTAAGCCACAACATATTGTATCTTCAGATTAATACCATATGCCTAACAAGGCTGACGTTTTAGAAAAGTTTTTAGAAATAAGTATTTGGCCATGTGCATATTTCCTGCGCACCACAGAAAATGCTGGAGAGAGAAGTTTTAGTTTAAACTTAGTCATTTGAAGACTGAAAACAGCCCAACCGTACACGGGGTGAATCCAGAAATGGCAGACCTGACAGTTACACAGTTTGGGGGCCCCTAATTAAGTAAAAGAATACAAGATTTGTTATTAAAGTGAACACTTATGAAAGACCATAAAACAGAATAAATAAGTTTCAAGTCTGACAATTACCATAAACAATTACTACAAATTCAAAATCTTGGTAAGTTAATATTATCAACCAACTGCCTGAAACAGCTCTACGTTTAGCCTACACTTTTGGTTGTAGGTTCTTTGATACATTCTTTATATGGTAATGAATTTTTTAATAGTTTCCCCAAAAAGAATAGAATATTTTCTAGACCTTAATATATTTTATTGAAATCTATTTTTCACCATTTGAAGTTCAAAACTTTCCTTTTGTTTTTGCCATGTGCTTCTTGAATTTCCCTACATTTGAACCCAACTGGTTTTTTATGCTGATGATTCTTGCTTGGTTGGAGTTAAGCCCTACAAGAATTCCAGCTCTTGGTTTGTCCCCAACACAACATACACACACACACCAAACACACATACACACACATACAGACACATATATACACACACACATACACACACACATGCACGCACACCACACACACACAAACACACACACATGCACACAAATACACACACACATCCACACATGTCCACATCCACACACACACACACACACACACACACACATACACACCCATACACACACACACACACACACACACACACAGAGTTGCTCTGGCAGCTGGTGCAGTTCATCCAGAGTCCACCTATTTTCCTTGCCCCTTCAGCCCTGAGATCTGTGACGTTAGATAGCTACAAAGATAAATTTTTAGTTCCCAGGCAGAGATGAGAATAAGGAGCAGTTTGCATCCTTCACTTTGGGGCTCAAGCTAAGGTGTGGATATTTGATTGGTTTCATCAGGAGGACCCTGGAGGCGCACAGTTTAATAACAGTGCCAAAACACCCACACTCACAATGCAAGAACTCCACCAGGCCATATAGAATGGCCTTTAAAATCGGGCAGCCCAGTTGCCCCTGACCAACTGCAGCTGCGAAGTCCACACAACCCTAACTGTGCAGTGTGGTGGAGCTACATCTGAATTCCAGCACTTGGACAGAAAGTCTGGTCTAAGAGAGGCCCAGGAGTCAGCAGTTCTGGAGGGCCAGTCCAACAGGAGCCACACTGACAGCAAAGATGTCAGTGGAGGAAGTTAGCACACGTTTATTGGATGGACGTCTGTTTGTTACAGGTAACAGGAAATGTGAAAACCAACTCAGGTTTCCATAAAAGGCAGTTTTATTGGTTAATACCACGACAACATCCAAAACTAGAGGAAGCTCGCATGCAGTTCAGTGGGCTCTGCCCATTTCCCTGTCTTTTTGTTGGCTTTGTGCTTGTCCAAGAGCTGACTTCAGGCTCAGGCCGGCTTTCCTCTTGATCACAAAGCAACTACTCAAAACACCAGATCCTACACACTTCCTCTATCACGTCCAGGTGAAAAAGGTACTATGCATTTCGCAAGCACCAAACAAGATTCTGAGATTTGTGCAGAAGTCTCACTGTGAACAAGAGGGCAGCTTAGAGATTTGTACCTTGGTTGCATGTTTACTGCTAAAGCAATAAACTGCTGGGAATGATTTTGAATTGGGCCTGGAGCTGGCTGTGGGGACATTCCCACACAAATTCTTAATCTCCTGTCTGCAAGAAATGGGGAATGGCTACAATGGCTTTTGGGTAGGCAAACAAAATGCCTATAATTATGGCGAACTTTCCTAATACCCCCATAAAACCATGCAATCCTGGGAGACAGAGGTAAGACTGACTTATGTCTGTATCTTCAGGTTTTACTTCATGGCTTGCATATAATTAGCATTCAGCAGTCAGCTGAATGAATTAACAAATACAAGAATAATTGATCCGCCTCAAAAAATGTATTTTTTGCTAACCATTTGTGTCATTCTTAAAGCATACTACAGTGATAATATTTGCACAATACCTTATTGTTCAGCCCCACCTCGCGTGGCTATAATTTTATCTGTTACTGCCTGGGTCCTTCGCTTGATTTCAACACATTACTGATTATTTTTAGAGCTGCCATTAACACAGACTTCAATTGCTGTCCTGTTTTCCCCTTGAGCAGTGAAGCAGTTGCCATGGAAACAGAATCCAATGCCTCTCTCTACAGTCCTCGCATGGGTGCAATCTGATGAGAGAAAGTAGCACACTACCGCCTACCTGTACTTCATAAGTTTGAAGATCTATTACCTGAAGAAGAAATGCAACTCATTACTGGAGGGAAGCATACTTGATGAAGGCGTAGGCTGGAAAGCTTGTCCAAGAAGATGTATCAGAGCTCTCATCTGGAAATAATCCCTTAAGCAGAGAGGGAGAAGGGTTTGAATGCTCGAATTCACTAAGAATGCAAAGTCACAAGGTAGATTTTAATGGAAGATTGGAGGAAGTTTTGTGTTCACTGGCACCACCTACCAGCTAAGTCCCGAGCTTGTGCCCTTTCTCAGAGAACCATGCTGTGGGAGGAAGCGTCTTTCCCCCAGACCCCATCCTGCACTGGGATTTGAGAACTCATCTCATCTAGGAAGAATGACAGAGACAACAGGGAGTGATTTCCCCAACAACCGCAGGCCAGGCAGGGCTTGGCAGCCTGGGAAGAATCCGGGGAACAGCTGCAGTTAGAGTCCTCAGCTTGTGCTATTCTGTAGCAGCCAGGGCAAAAGTCACAGACTACGTGAGGATCTCTGTGCGGAACCAACAGCATCAACTGTATCATGAATAGAAATGAATCACCGAATTTTTTACTCTCTTCACTGGGACTTTTTAGAACAGATTCATAAGGAAGTCACCTCACGGACTAGGTGCTAATTTGGCTATTAGAACAAGGCTTCATGGTAAGCCTAAATTTTGACCTTATCAGCACAACAGGGTGTTGTATTTGGTAGCTGGATATGTCATGGCTGAATTTCTAATGTGTGATGAGACCAGGGCACAGAGCGAATGATAGATCTCTAGGGGTTACAACTGTTAACCTCAGGGCCTGGTCTGAAAGAACCTAGGATAGGCAGGTTGGTGTAACAATGGAGTCACTGAGGAGGCTGGGGAAGATTGTAATTGTGGGGCCAATTGCACGAACAGGCATGAAAAGCCGGCCTGGTGAATGAAAGTGCCAACACCAAGTAATCATGAAGGGTATTGAATCTCACAGTCAGGAAACAATGAGCTAATAGATGAGAATAAAAGCCAGAAAGGTACATACATGTACCGACTGGAACAAGGTCAGGACCAGAAAAAGAAAGAAAGATTCAAAAGATGAGGCTGGGCTAGAAAGCAACAATCCAGGTCCCACCCAGTAGATTTTGTCGCAGGAGATTTTTCTTAGTGCAGTATTTTAAACACAGCAAGAAAAACCTTGCTTCGTTTTACTTTAATTATCTGTTTGGTTGTAATCATGTTGTGTGTGTGTGTGTGTGTGTGCACATGCACGCACATGCCATGGTTGGGAAACAGAGTTCCCAACACACTAGGGAAACACTCTACTGCTGAGCCACACATCTAGGCTACGTTACCTTGTGCTCTGCTTCTCAAGTACACTGAAGTGAGTAACCTTCCTCCAACAGCCCCTTCTGCCTTGGCACTCTGCTGTAGTCAGCTGATCATGGATGGAATCCTCTGAAATCATGAACCAAAACAACCTTTTCTTCCTTTAAATTGTAGCAGTTAGAGAATTTGTCCCCTGGTGATCAATGCATTGTAAGGGTGACACTTGTATACCTGTTCTTGGCCTCTGCCTTCTCAATCTCTGAATGAAAAGCAAGGCTAAGGGCTCCATCAAGGCTGAGGCTCCCACGTGTCCTGATTGCCACAGTTTTCCTCTCTGCTATAACCTAGTCACATCCAGTTCTTCCTAAGAAACTTCTAGTCATAGGAAACTGCTCCATCTTTTTTTCTAGAACAGAGGTAGGTCAATGTTCTTAATGGAGTAGGTTCCACTCACCACCAAGTTTGGAAGCATTCTGTTCTGTAAAAACATGCTTAGGCTTCCTGATCCTGAATAGCTCCACAAAAAAGCCAGACCACAGTTGGCCAGTTCCTGGGACTTGGGGGCATTTGAGGTTGCCAGTCTCCCTCTGCAGATCCTGTCTTGGAGCTGTTTTCTTGCCTTTCTCATACCAGGCCTATTTCCAAGTGGCTGGGCACAGATCTTGTTCTCACTTGTTTAGATTTGGGTAAAATTTCCAAACTGCACCTACACTTCCTGACTCCTAGTTTTTGATCTGCACTACTCAAACCACACCCTCCATCTGCCCACCATTAGGGCCTTCATGATGCCCTTTCTTGCCTTCTTGCCCATTCTTGTTTTAGCCATTCTCCTGCACCCCTTCACCACTCCATTCTACAATGCTTGGTGGACCACACTGGCCCGAGTGAGGGAATCTCACAAAAGATGAGTCAGAGGAGAGCCCAGAGCTGGTTCAAGGCGTTGTAGAACATTGTAAGATTTTTGGCTTTTGCTTTTAAGAAACTGGGGAACCATTGGGCGGATTTCAGCTGAGGAGTAGACATGGCCTGAAAGTGATGAAACAGATCACTCTGGCTGTTACATGAGGAACAGACCACAAAAGAGTCAAGAGTGGCATCCATCCTCGGGCCATCAAAATAATTCATATGGACATGATGGAATCCTGAGCCAGGCTGGCCAGTGCAGAAAGAGGTCAGACTCAGAAACATATTCTTGAAGCCAAAGGGAAAGGAGTCCTGACAGATTGGAGATGGTGTTTCAGAGAAAGAAGGGCGGCAAGGCTGACTCTAAAGACTTTGGTTTGTGTGGTGGTTAATCTTGTGAGTTTCTTTGAGTTGAAAGATGTCCAGTAGATTAGTAAAGGACACTTCTGCATGTGGGGGGGATGTGACCTTGGGATATGACCTTGGGGACTGTATCTGATCCCTGGCTCCTTCTCCATGGCTCTTACACTGTGCTCTGCTTCCCGAGTACACTGAAGTGAGTAGCCTTCCTCCAACAGTCCCTTCTGCCTTGGCACTCTGCTATGATCAGCTAATCATGGATGGAATCCTCTGAAACCATAAGCCAAAACAACCTTTCCTCCCTTTAAACTGTAGTTAAGATTTCACCCCAGCAACATAAACTGACTAATGCAATCTGAGCAACTATTTAACTCTTATATAGCATCTCAGGTAATCTTTATTGTACACGGTATTATTCTAAGCACTTTATTCATCCCAAGTAATTTAACTGTCTAAATGTCCCATGAGATAGACACTGTCAGTATGTCCATTTTGCAGATGAGGAATACACAGATTGCTTAAAGGACTAGAGCATGTTCCCAATGAGTTGGGTGCCATTAGTTGAGATGAAATCATAGCAGGAGTAGGTTAGAAGCTTAGTTTGGAAAAAGAAAAAAAGAAAAAAGAAAAATTAAAAAAAACTTAGTTTGGGACTTTTTAATGAAAAACCAACCTCTTCAGGCATAGTTACCTCCACTCCCAGAGGGTGTTAACCCGGTGCACACTGCTTACCTACAGTGGCTGTACCCGATACCCCAGCTGGTAGAGGGGTTTCTGCAGCTTGGTGAGTCATTGCATGCAATAAATGTTTAATAAACACTCCTCCAGGAGAAAAAGAAAACAGTGTGACATTTTCTGAGTCTTTGTTGACATCTATGGTGTACATATTCACACCATACCCAGTTTCAAACAACCTATGTGATGGTGCTGGGTGTGCAGTTTAGATGACGTGCGCAGAGCCTGAGCCTTCCCTGCTGCAGTGTGCTTCTGGCTGGACTCCTTCCAATAACATTACACTGTGTGTCAGTGAACGTCCAGCAGTGGTTGTTCAAGACTGCCAAGCAAGAAGCAAAATTTATGGCTGGAAGCAGAGGAAAAATAATTTAGGCTTCAACTAAAGATTGAATTATAGGTGGCTCAATATAGATTGAAATATAGGTGATAAAGCAAGAATAGACAGGCTAAACTCAAAGATATGGAATTACAGAGGCTGCAAATCTATAGGACAGTAAAAGAGTTGAAAGGGCTCATTCTAAATTCTGACACAGAGATCTAGAGCAGAGATGATGGTGACATTGACCTGAAGAGACTTGGAAGTCAGTCAGCCAACCCAGAGGAGTCCCCGGAGAAGGAAGATGGAGACGCAGCAGAACTCTAGTGTCAGGCAGTAGGAAACAAACCTGTCTTGGTTACTTTCGTCTCATTGCTGGGGCAAAATACCCGATACCCTAAATGAAGGAAGGAAAGGTTTATTTAGCTCACTGTTTGTGGAGGTTTCAGTCCATAATGAGCTGGCTCCAAGGCAGGTGGTATGGCACCGGGGAGACACTTCAAGGCAGCAGCCAGAGCAAAATGGGGGCAGAGCAATCTTCTTTTCCTCCCTTATATTGTACACAGCTCACCCTCTACCACCTCCTTGGCATTGTACACAGCTCACCCTCTACACACCCCCACTCCAGGGCAGGTGTAGCACTCACAAAATCTCCTTGCCTTCCTCTTGCACAGAATGAGGATATTAACAAAGAAGAACACTGGCTGCCTGCTGAATCTCTTAGTTAGACTTTTAAACAGTGTATCCACTGTAACAAGACCCAAGCACAGTGTCTGCCAAATCACTACCTCTACAAATATCTGCCTCTTAATCTCTGGTGATAATAATAACAAAAAAAATGTTTCTGAGGTGGAGTTCCAGGCTCGGGTCAAGGAGATGTGTGCCTGTTAAAAACCCAATCAGTGACTCACACATAGTATGAGGTTAGGGGACCCAGAAAATATCAAATGCAGAAGGACCCAAGGGGTCAAGGAGTCCCTAACGATGAGATAAGAGTTAAGATTGGGACAGTGATGACGGAGTCAGTTCATGGGGTAAGAACTGATGCCAAGTGGCTTTAGGAACCCCCAGTAAACAGGAAGGGCAATGTGACCATCACCCAGACTAACTTCAGCCTAAAGACTAAGTGTCCGAGAAAATCCTATGCAGGGAAATGATGACAGCATCTTCCTTTTACAGTAAGGTGAAAGATAGTTAACAAGCATAACTGAAAATGAGAAAATGGGGGAGACATGTCACCCAAGGGGATGAGAAATAAACAAGGGCTGTGACAATAGAGACAGAATAATAAGATTGATTGCAGAAATACATTAAAGCTAGAACTGGCACAGTGGAATATCTGACTGGATACAGAAAGAAAAGAATAAGCAAAAATAGAGAACAAGTCCCACATGTTGGGGCATGGAGAAGGGGCGATGGGGAGAAACTGAGGCAGATTCCCACATTTCTAACCAGGGTGATTCGGCAAGCAGTGTCATTCAGGAAGACAGGAATCTGAGGAGAAGAAAAGGAGAGTTTGGAAAGTATGTCTGCATCGGGACTCTTGATTGCAAATAAGAGAAAACAATTCTCACAGTGTAGGCAGAAAATGACTCTTGTTGCTGCATAAAATTGGAGGAAAAATTAAAGCAAAAAACAAAGAAACAAACAAACCTCACGCTGTAGTAGACGTCCATGGTAGCTACAGAGGCGACTTCTCAGAGTATACTGCAATACCTTTTGTGGCAAAGGTGCCCTTTCCACTTCTGTTTTGAGTATAGTTTGGTGAAGGTGCAGACAGAGTTCAGATGTGGCTTGGGTCTGGGCAAAGTACCCCATGCTCTTAGGCCGTGATTGGTTCAAATGTGTCATGTGACCTCAGCTACACCAAACATGAGCCTTTGGTAGACTCTTTCATTAAGTTAGTATAGACTTTCTCGGGAGAGACTTTGCATCTGAGGTTGTCACCGGAGAAAGATAAAAGAGCAGCACCTTGCAGCCATCTTTCCCAGCACCCTAGAAAAAGCATAACAATATGAAGTTTCATAGAAACAAATCCAGAAGATGAAACAACTCAAAACAGGAGATGGATCAAAGAGGAAATTAGCAGTTCAGTAAATGTCAGTTGTAGGCATAAGTAGAGGCCTGGTAACTACAGCTGTTTCTTGGATTATGTTAGTTGCTTTGATATTGTTCCCAACTATATTAGAAAATAAATGTGGTTTCCTCCCTTAAACTACTTACCAATAAGTCTCCATAGTTGGCAGCATGTAATCCTCCATTAAAACCAACCGAAAGGCTAGCCAACTGGGCCCATGAAAACACTGAATCCAGGGACAGGAGCTGGTCCTCCATGTCTCATGTGGACCTTGCTCAGGACGTGGAATTCATTCTCACTCCCTGCAGACTCTTTGCTTCTCATAGTTGGGTGTGTGACCACCAACAGCCTCTGGGGTTTACGTTTCATAGGTTCCATCTCCAGTGGCAACACTTTTACTCTCTATACCCTCAAGTTCAAATAGTGCAAGGAAAGGTCTTTTTTTCCTTTTTTCTAACTGACCCACTTTAGATGATTAGGCTGTAAGTATGGTTTTGAAAGTGTGGGCCTAGTCAGGGCTGGGTTTGTAACCCCAACCAAAGCAAATGGGGCCAGGGAAGTAGGCTTATGAAAGAAAATGGCAGTGCTCAAGAAGTCACAAAGTAGTTTCTGAAAATAGTAGAATTCCTATTCCAGGAGAAGGGCAAACACAGCAACAGGTATCATGGGAATGGCGGACTCAACCTAGGATCCTTCTTGTGTCGCTTCCCAGCATGCTGCAATTACACCTGCACCACCGTACTGGCCAGGATGGTATTCTAATTACGTGAGATTTGAGACCCCATGGAGACCCATGGAGGCCAAGGAAATATGACCAGTTGCAATTACTACTCAAGTTCATAATGATTTATACATTTAATAATGATAAACATTCTGCATTAAGAGAAAGGGTTTTTAAACGCCACGAGCAGGTCCTTGAGAGCGGCAAGCCCTGACTGACGTCCTCCCTACTGAGCGAGACACAAGAACGAGACCATGGCCCAGTCTGGCTTGGGCAACTGCAACTGTGCAGTTTTCACTAGGAGGAGAAGATTACACGTTCCATAGGACTGGGGCGTTTCAGGCTTCTCTCAGATACCCAGGCGGAGATACTGAGTTTACTATTAGAAATATGGGGTTGGATTTCAGAAAATCAATCTGCAAACTCCAAAATGAAGAAGCCAGGAATAAACAGAAGAGCCACCTAAACAGATGAGGCTTTGTGTATTGAAGATGGTATTCCGGAAGCCACGTGAATGAAGGACATCAGAGAGAAGGGAAAACGGAAATCACGTAAGCAACGGCAGAGTGTAACCATGGGATCCAGCAACACAGCTGCCACCCCTGGCTTTGACAGCTTCCAGAGAATGATGGGAGCTAAAGGCATGTGTTATAATGCAGCCATGAATGCCAGCAGCAAAGACAGAGACTAGATGAGACATTCTCCTACAAGCTACAGGATTCATAAGGCCTCATCCAGTGTGGTAGGACTGATTCATGTTCGTAATGCCCCATAAGTTCATACGGAGGGAGATAATTGGGATTGCAAAGTGATTTGATACACCAAGCACTCTCTGCATTTTTTAAATTTTTGCGAAGAGAAACTAAGTATTGCTTAAAACTTCTATTTAGACTAACAAACTAGACTAAGCTTTAAATCAAAAGTTAATGATTTTCCTTCTTGACTGTAGATGTAGAGAAAACAAATGCATCATAGAGAAAACTAAAGGATCTACATTTTATCTTTATGTTGGACTTTTATGACCTTCATGTAGCACAATTTCTGTTATACTTTCGCTAACAAATTTCATGTATCATATTCACAGCTTTTACAATTAAGAGTTTTCACAAACATATCTGATCATTATCTTGCCATTCTTTGGTGACTGTAATATAAGTGTATGAAACTGAACACCACTGAGGTGAGACCCTAAAGGAAGACATCAGAATGTCGAGTTTGAAAATGTGATATGCACCTGAAAAGCAGAAGGATAGCAAGAATGGAGTCAAATAAGAAGATTCATGAGTTGGAAAGATGTCAAGGTGCAGTTGATTGGCAGGGGATGAAACCAGCCCAGAGAACTTTCAAACACACATGGAAAGATACACGGACACATGAGTTCTAACTGCTACAGATACACACTTGCATTGCATTTCACCTCAGCTTAAAGGGGTCAAGATGAGGCACATGGGGTGACTCTAGAGTGTGCAGTCCTAAGTGGAGGATTGATGGTTGCTGGATGAGTCTGCTGAGTGGACTGGCACCACCCTAACCCCAGATGTCGGATAAAATAAGAGGAGCAGAAAGAGACTTGTCTCCCCAACATTTTTTTTTGTTTGTTTTGTCTGCCAGGACTGCTCTTCTCTGCCATGCTACCCTACATGGGAGCCAGCCAATTATGGAAACCTCTACAAACTGTGAGCTAAATAATAAAGTACTTGTCCACCAGTACCTTCCCTTCCTCTCCTTTCCCTACCCTCCTAGAGCCCCTGCTGGACCTTTTCAGTGATGTCCACACTCAGTGGCCTTGTTCTGTGTCTACCACAGGTACTGAAGAACGTCGCATGGTCACTCATGCCAGCAAGTGAGGTACAAGCGGCCACGTATTCTCACTGCAGGGCATGTTAAAGGTTACCGCCCTAATTAATAGGGTGTCCTAGCTAAGATCGGAATCCACAATTTAAAAAACAGTTTTTTGATGGAGTTTCACTATGTCATAATGCTGGTTTCAAAATCATGGGCTCAAGAAATCATCCTGCCTCAGCTTCCCTAGTAGCTACTACTATGTTTGCTACTGTGCCTAGTTAAGGAGCTTTACATTTTTGTTAGTAAAGTCAGGTAAAAACCTTTATTCAACTGTGAGATGATGAGCAGTTTTGGTCTCAAAAGATGGAGACTTTAAATGTCTTGCTTGGCTTTTCAGTGTTTTAGAAAGTTGCTGGGGTCTCTGTTCAAATTCAAGGCAGGTCTTTGTCTTTGACGAAAGAGCAGAGGTTCAGTGTGTGGTTCAATCACTGTGTCAGGCAGGATCAGAACTCTGAGAATACTTGTCTGTTTCTTTCTTTCTTCTAACCAGTTGACTTGTTTGCGTCTTTTTGGCTCTCTTCTGGCTTTCTCTTTTGGTTTCGTTTGCAGGTTTTGAGGATGGTTTGTCAGGGGCGAGGCACAGCGAGAATGAGCTGTTTCAAAGGCGCCTGGAATCCAGCAGCCCCTGCACCACGGAGAGCTGTGGGGTGGGCACGAGGAGTGGCCCTGCCCAGGACACGCCCGGGTCTCCCGCAGACAGCTGTGCCAGTGGGCGCCCTTGCCCGAAGAGAGCAGTGATGGTGCCCTTGCAGGGTCGTGAGGCCTCCCTTAGGAAACTTGCCCGTGGGATGCGTGGATGCTGAGGCCTGGGAGCCATGCTGGAAGCACTGAAAATGAAAGTGGTTTGTACTCACCTAGAATTGCAGTACAGGAGGCTGAGGCAGGCCAATCACAAGTTCCAAGCTAGCCTGGGCAAATGAGCAAGAGCCTGTCTAAATTTTTTTTTAAAAAATAAGCAAAATTAAGAAGGACTACTCATTGCAGAGGGCCTGTGTTCAATCCCCAGTAGTGCAAATAAAGAAATAGGTCCCTGAATTTATATACATAGACCTCATATTATACATAGAAAATATGAAACATAAACTATTCACGTGACATGATCCCAGTTTCCTGGGAAGACATAATGACTTAACACACCATATTTTGAACTACAAGTTCTAGCAATATTGTCCAAAAAAATAGAAAAGTTTCTTAGACCAAGAAAATAAAATTCTCTTGTTATTTTTTTAGTATGGCATCAAAACTGACCTTAAAACTATGTTCCAATTTGTCAGATAATAGCATTTCTCCCAAATACATCTTACAACCATAAAACACCTCAGCTGCCTAATAATTGGAGGGACTCTAGCTTCTTCTCTGAAGTCCTAGACTGCGGGAAGCTTTGCTGTTAGAGGCTGTTCCCTTCAGAATTAATGCCTTCCCCTGGTCTAGAGGAGGCAGGAACACAGCAAACCGCCTGGAGAGACAGCCCACGGGCCAGCTTCCAGTGAGGAAGAGGCAGTCAAACACCACACGCAACATCTTGGTTTCCAAGGAAACAGGATCATAGGCCCACTGCACAGTCCAGAACTCACGTGGACGCCCACACCCACAGCCTCACTTTGCTCTGAGCCCCAGGGTGACTTCATTGGCACTGTACCTAAACACAGCTCTTCCACAATGCTCAACACGGATTCTCTTTTTCTCTGCCCATAAGGATGCTTGTGGTGTGGAAGTTTCTACACTGTAAACATGCTTGAAACCAAACACAGAAAAATAATTATAAATAACTGCTTTTCTTTCCCTTTAATCTTAGAACAATGGCCAAGAAGGGTTTTTCTCTTCTCATCTGCAATATGATCACGCAAAGGTTAATGACAACAACCACCATATGACCACCACCTGGAAAAGATGTATATACTTAGGACCCTCTAACACCTCTTTCCTGCTGCTGGCTTCTGACTATGATCTTGATTTACTGGGAAGGAAAATGAAGAGCGTGCACGCAAGTTCCCATGAGGGCAGCTCCCCGCCTCCCCGGATCCCGGCCCCACAGCCACTGCGGGAGACCTCCTGCCTTCACCCGGACGCCACCCTCCGCAGTGAGTCCCACTGTGGCTCCAGCCGCTGTCCCCTTTCTTCTCTACGGAGCCGGCCTCTGAGACGTGCCCAGGGTCTCCTCCTCCTACCCGCACCCTGAGTCAGGGGTGATTCAGAGGCCAGGGCTCCAAGGACAGAGGTCACCTTCGGCTCCCCGCTAGGAGGAAAGGCATGCATTTTCTTGGTACTGAAACAAAATACCCAACAACCATAAGTTAAAGGAGGAAAGGTTTATTTTAGCCCACAGTGTTTAATGGTTTCAGTCCATAGTCAGCTGGCTTCAAGGTAAGACAGTATCACAGAGAAGAAACAATCCATGACGTGGCAGGCAGGAAAGCAATGAACAGCAAAACTTCCTTTCCCTTTTTATCCCATTCAAGCCATTAGCCTATTGGTTAGTGCCACCCCATCCAGCATGGGCCTTCCCATTATCCATACCCAGAACTATGCTAAGCCAATCGAACCAATCAATGGACTAATCCAGTATCATACACTTAAATCCAGTTCACACAACAATGATCCAGCCACTTCTCAAAAGCCTCAACTATGAACACATGAAACTTCGGGCAGACAACTAGATACAACCT
This sequence comes from Dasyprocta punctata, assembly GCA_004363535.1. Classification (NCBI taxonomy): domain Eukaryota; kingdom Metazoa; phylum Chordata; class Mammalia; order Rodentia; family Dasyproctidae; genus Dasyprocta; species Dasyprocta punctata. Next base: position 2,812 of record RJWM01003002.1, on the reverse strand, counting down.
AGAACAGTGCCTATACTGATTTATATCTCCATCAGTGTTTCAACGATTGCCATTTTTTGGTATTTTTGCCCATAGCCTTTCTATCCAGGATGAGATGCAATATTGTTACAGCTTTTATTTGCATTTCCCTCAGAGTGAAAGATCTTAAGCATTTTTTAAAATAAAAATCAATTCAAAATGGAAAAAAGACTTAAATGTGAGACTGGAAATTCTCAAACGACTAGAAGAAAACATAAGGAAAATACTTCCAGGCATTGGTCTAGGCAATGATTTGCTAGACATGCTCCTCAAAACAACAGGAAAGAAAAGTAAAAAGTTGACAAGTGGAATTACATCAAAGTAAAAAAAGGGAAAAGCACAGAATGCAGACAAAACACATAGAATGGGAGAAAATATTTCACAACTTTCCATCTGACAAAGATAGTATCCAGAATGTATAATGACCTCAACTTTATATATAATAAAAGCATAACAGTCCAGTTTAGAAATGAGTAAATGATCTGAATATACGTTTCTCAAAAGAAGAAATACAACTGGAAAAGTGCTGCAGGCAGTGAATTAGAGATAATATAGGTAGTCAGCCAGGGCTGGACCCTCAAAGGAGCCAGTGCAGAAGTTCAGATATCTTGCAACCCTGGGGGAGACAGATACCTCCCACTGCAGGCCAGACCTCAAAACAAAAGATCAAACAAATGCGCCCGCATCCCAAGGACTGATATTCTAAATAGGTCTCTGTCACCCAGAGGAAGAAGGAGTCACCATCCCAACCCCTTACAGGAAGAGTCGCTGCTCTGTATGCACGCCTGCTTGCTTTGTGACTGGCTTCCCCATTTGTCCCAGTTTAATCACTTTTACCTGAGCAATTAATCTTTTTTTTTTTTTTTTTGGTACTGTGAATCCAACTCACAACCTCACACCTGCCAGGCAGGTGCTTACATTATTGAGCTAAATCCCCGGCCCTGAGCAATTAACCTTACTGGTTAACCATAGTTCTGTCCCACCTTATGCCCACCTTGTGAGTTCCCAGGGTTTCCTCACCTTGGACCCATCTTACCTTGTGGTTTTGCTCTATAAAATTCCCTAGAAAACACAGTCTTTGACAACTCCCTCAGGACCCCTCCTGTCCCTCAGACAGAAGCTTTCTTTCTCTCAACAAATAGATTCTGCTCTTAACCTCCGTTGTTCCCAAAATTCTTCAATTTTAGAGAACACGAACTCGCACCAGACATACAGTAGGTTGGGAGCTTCACTCCCCTATATCGAAAGCACTTTCAACTTTCCCCCTGGATCTTTCCTTTGCCTCTGCCTCTGGGCTGGCTGTCTGGGACACGAGGCCCGGCTCTGGGCCTCTGGGCTGTCCCCACACTTCCTTGCTTGTCACTGTCAACCATCTCTAACTCGTGGCTTAACACGAGAAGAACCAGACTGTTCCTTTCACTGGGATGCTGAGTAGGGTGAGTGATCATTTGGCTTCAGGGTCTCAGGGCAAAGACAAGGCAGCCGCCCCTGTCAGTTAGGTTCCCCGCGTTAGGGAGCTGTGCTCTGCGATCACAGCACTGACATCAGAGTGCACAGGTTGTCACAACACGTGGAATGATGCTGGAAACACTGGAAACACCGTGAGTGTGAAAACAGCACCCCATCTGGGAGCCCCAGAAAGCCACACGCAGCAAACAGAGCAGAGCTGGGCCTGAATAAGGATGCGCGCGCAGCAAAGGGAACTCTTGTTCAAAATCTTCCTGAATTGCTCAACTCATCGCTCCCTTAAGGGAAAAGGCCTGGCTTCTTTAATCCTGTAAATCCAGTGGGACGCTGTCCTTCTGTCTGCCATGGGACAGCGCAGCTTCGGAAGGTGAGTGAGGCTGAGAGAGTAACTTCCTTCCAGGAAGCCTCGGAGCAGATCTTGCTGGCTCTCCTGCTCCTCCTGAGCTGGACCCCCAGGTCTCAGTGAAATGTCACTTCTGCAGAGAGGCCTTCCTTAAACCCCGCAGAGGACAGAACTCAGCTCTTCCTCTTTCTGGGCTTGTGTGTCCTCGGCTATCCTGACTGGGACCCAGAGCAATGCCTCCCCACTGCTGCACCCCAAGGGCTAAGATCCGGAACTGCCTGTCCAGCAGGACTTTCTGCAAGGAGAGAAGCGATCTCCAGCCCTCACACCCGGGTCCTGACAGCTGCGAAGTGCTCCGGGTAAGTGAATTCTGAGTTAGTTTTCTCATTGAATTATTATTTTTTTTTTCTAATTTAAATTCAAATGCTGCCAGTAGCTACATACTGGACAGGAGAGCAACAGGGCAGCGTTTCTCAAATTCTAGGTTGAGACACCAGAATTCTGCATCGTCACCCACTGCTCGGGAGATGCTCAGATAGGGGCGTTTGCCAGGCATTGATCTGGAATACAGTTCTCAAGCCTGCCCTCACGTGAGCCTCTCCTGGAGGAAGTCTGCAGAGAAACAATTCCTGGGTTGCAGCCCAGAGATTCTGGTATGCAGAGAAAGAAAGTGGAGGAGGATGGGAGGAACAGGGGAGGAGGAGGAGAGGGAAGGGTGGAAAGAAGGAAGGAAAGAGAGAGGGAGGAAGAAAGGGAGAGAGGGAGCGAGGGAGGAAGGGAGGAAGAGAGGAAAAGAGGAAGGGAGGAAAGGCGAGAGGCGGGGAGGGAGGGCAGGCGGGCAGGCCACCTCCTTGGAGGACCAGCGATTTGCACACGGCCCTTCCTGCTCTGCCGGTCTCAGGGAAGGGCCCCAGGGCGTGCCCCCAGCCCGGAGCTCTCCAATTCCTTCCTGGCAGGGGTGAAATCGCGGCTCCAACCGAGGCG
>RJWM01003001.1:84262-119325 GCA_004363535.1 Dasyprocta punctata | reverse complement strand
GGGACCTTAACACCCCATTGTCACACCCATTGTCAACCAAACAAAAAATCAGCAAAGAAATAGCAGAACTGAATCAAGCTTGTGAACAAATGGACCTAGTAGATGTATACCGAGTATTCTACCCATCAACATCAGAATACACATTCTTCTCAGCTGCACATGGGTCATTCTCTAAAATAGATCATATACTGGTCCACAATGCAAGCTTAAGTAAATACAAATGAACTGAAATAATTCCATGCACATTATCTGACCACAGCGCAGTAAAATTGGAAATGAATGACAAAAAAACCTACAATAACCGCATAAACACATGGAAATTAAATAACACCCTCCTAAATAACCAATGGGTCACAGAAGAAGTTAAAGAAGAAATTAAACAATATCTACAATTGAATGAAAATGCAAATACAAATTACCGGAACCTGTGGGATACAATGAAAGCAGTCCTCAGAGGGAAATTTATAGCACTAAACTCTCATATGAGAAAAATGGGGTAGAGCTGGGTCCTGCATGCAGCAAGGGAGGGTGACGTCCCGGGGCATGCAGGTGGAGCCTCCGCCTTAACTGGGTGGGGACCAAGTCCTCCTGGTCCCAGGGAGTTAGGCAGAGTGTATGCCGGAGTGTGACACCGCCTGGGCCCTGGGTCTGTCTGCAAGTTCAGAGCTACAGCTATGCCAGGATAAACCTGGGCGAGTCCCAGGCCTGCAGTGCCGAGGCCTTGCTCCCGGCTGGGCTGGGCGGGTGTCTGGTCTGCGAGCTCTGGGATGCGGTGCGCACAAGACGCTCCACTGAAGTATGGAGCTTGCGCGCGCTCTTCACTCTGGTGGGGGGAGCACAAGCTCTCCAAGGCCCCTGCAGCTATGTTGGTCAGTCCCTGATGAGCAGCCCTGGGGTCCTGGGCTGATCTGGGCTGGGCTGCGTACCTCTGTGTCCTGCGAGGCTGGCCGGGCATTCCCCTGAGGGTGGCACTGATTCTTGGGTCGCGCTGAATCGCGGGACCCGATAGAACTGGGACGTCAATACTGTTACTCTTATTATCCCTACCAGAGGTTCTTCAAAACTAAGGAGTCTAGCTGGGTGTGGTGGCAAATGCCTTTAATCCCAGTACACGGGAGGCTGAAGCAGGAGGATCCTTGTGAGTTCGAGACCAGCCTGGGCTACAAAGTGAGTTCAAGGCAAGCCTGAACTGCGTAGTGAGACCCTGTCTCAAAAAATAGGCCTGGAGATTCAGTGGTCTAAGCTTCTGCCTAGCAGGCGCAAGATTGTGTTTGATTCCCGGTACCAAAAAAACAAAACAAAACAAAACAAAAAACTAAGAAGTCTGGAGAAGCAGATGGTGTTTCTTGGGGTGAAAAGCATCTCTGAAATGTTGGGAAGCAGCTCCATATTTAAAGGGCAGGGACAGCAGGCACAAAGTTGTACTGAGGGCCATGAGGTTGAGGGCAGAGGGTTATGACAGGGGTCTCACTCCTTGTCTCGGTTACTTTTCTCTTGTTGCTGGAACAAAACACCCGACACCCCAAATGAAGGAAGGAAAGGTTTATTTAGCTCACGGTTTCTGAAGGTTTCGGTCCATAATCAGCTGGCTCCAAGGCAGGGTGGCATGGCACAGGACAACACTTCAAGGCAACAGCCAGAGCAAAAGGGGGAAATAAGCCTCTTCTTCTCCCTTATATTGTACATAGCCCACCCCGCTACACAGCAGGGCAGGTGTAGCACTCACAAACTCTCTGTGCCCTCCTCTTGCACAGGATGAGGATATTTACAAAGTAAGGATCCTGACTCCCTGCTGAGTCTCTCAGTTGAACTTCTAAACTTCCCAAGTTGACACTATGTATCAACCATAACACTCCTAGAGGCACAGGGTCACCTTCTGCTGCTCTCCTTTCCCTTCCCTCCTATCTTTCTCCTATCTTCCTGTCCTATTCTTTCACTCTGCCCTCTTGCCCATCTTTCTCCTTTTCCCCCTTAAGTTCTACCCACCTTTTTTGTTCCAAGAAGACTATGAGATGTATAAGTCAAGACTTTCTGCAAAAAGTGATTCTATCTGGCTTAAGCACAAAAGGGACTATATTGCCTAGAGCAGCTGAAGTATGGCAGGGCAGCTCGCTTCAGGCACAGCCAGATCCAGGACTGGAAGATGTCATCTGCACCAATTCTCTCCTTAGCTTTTCCTCATTTCTGCCCCCTCCAGCAGGAACCCCAAACAGGCTGGCTGAAGATCCAACCTTGAGTGTGTCACTTGCTTTATGATTTTGAGCCAGTCACTCATTGCTCTGAACTTCCTGTTTCCTTACATCCACAGAGCTAAATAATCTCTAAGGTTCCCTCTTCTGGCTTAGGCCTAGAGATTTCTAACCATGGCGTATTAGTTCCTATTGCAGTTATACCAAATTACCAAAACCAGGTGGTTTAAAATTGACCAACTTTATAGGTCAGAAGTCTAATGCAGGTCTGCATGGCTAACATCATAGCAGGACTGTGCTCCTCCCTGGGGCTCTAGGGCAGAATCCATTCCCTAGCCTTTTCCAGTGTCTAAGGGCTGCCTGTGTTCCCGGAGTCATGGAGACTGTGTCTGTGTTGGGCAGGTTTACAGCCCTGTAATAAATACCTGAGGTCATCATCTATACAGTGAAAAGTTTGTTTTGGCTCATGGTTTCAAAGGTTCCAGTCCATGGCAGATCAGGACATCATAGATAGGATCATGCAGTAGAGTAGAATCACTCACCTCATGACCAAGAACAAAGAGGGAGGAAGAGGAAGGAACCAGGTCCCTCCACCTTAAAGGTCATCCCCCCCAAAGACTCGAGAACCCCCATTTTCCCTAGCCACCCACCTCCCCCTGGAAGGTTCTGCCACTTCCAAATAGCATCATACTGAGGACCAAGCCCTAATGCATGGGCCCTCACCGGGGGAGGCGGGGGTGAGGTCTCTCAAGATCTAGATGACAGCAGCCTCCCTCTTCCACTTTTAAACTTTGCCTGGGTGATTGTATTGGGTCACCAACCAGTGTGATGTCTCTGTTAGCTGATGAGCAACCTTAATCTTTTATCCTTCTTAAACATCACATAGCACAGGCTTTGGGGAACTTGTGTGGGTATGTTTGGGGGATGCTATTCTGCCTTTCATAGCTAGAAACCAGTGCCTTTCTGGAGCAAGCTGTTTGTCATCTTTTGACCTCAGTTTTTCTATTATGAAAGGTGAATAATCATTATGACCCCACCACATATGGCTGCTTTGAAACAAAGTACAGTGCTGTGCATCCAGGTGGTTTATCCAGGCCAGGCACTGTGTGTGGGGTTAACTCTTCGTTCCTGGGATATTTCTCTTGTTGACAGCAGCAGCTCCCAACCTCTCACTGAATGCTCGTACTTCCTGTGCCTTGCTCTGAAAAGCTGTGGCCCCTGCCCCATGCAGTGCCCCAGGAAACGAGGTTCAGTCAATTGCTCTTGCTTCTTTTCACAGAACCTCAGGGCCTGGGAGTTGGGACTTGGGGAATGTCACTCAAGGATGCCTGCTGAGTGCTGAACAGTGGCCCCTCAGGAGGTCAGAGGGCCTTAGCAACCACCAGCCCCTTAATAACTGGCCAGAAGTGCTATTTACCCAACAGAAACTTTAGATTATCTTGAAATGCTCATTTTTCCCCCAGAGAACTCTTGCCCTCATAAGCGAGCCCTACTATTCAGAGCTGCTGTTTCTGAAATTTCAAGAGCAAGGCTGACCCAGCTCTGCTCTTCTTTCACAGCCTCAGTTTCCTCCCTGCCATGTGAGGGTCAAACAAAACGAGCACCAACTAGTGTGCAGAAGTGTGTCCCGATTTATCAATACTGTTTAATGTACCTGTCATTCTCAAAAGTGTCCTGGGTATGAAAAGTGCCCATTTGCTGGTTTCCAACTGGGACAGCTATTGCCAGCCTCATTTCCATCATTTTTTCCTTCCACTCTCTCCCTCAACCTGGAGGGTTCTCAGGGACCCACTAAGTGCTGGAGCTAGGTGCTGAGGAAACTGAGGCAAGTGGGACATGGTGACTGTCTCAGGAGCTCCCAACCCTGGGAAGAATGTCCCTTCAGCACTCAGCAGTAGTCTAAGTTTGAGTCCAGAACATTCTCATTCTCTGTTCTCTTGCAAAATCCCCAGGACGCTCTTTTAGCGATTACAGCACTCCTTTGTATACCGTCAGCACTCCACAGTTTCTAAAGCACTGCCCTGTGTTACCTCATTTAACCCTGATGTCTCCCGAGCTGTGGTTCTAAGGTATCCCCATTGTATGGATGGGGAGCTGGGGCCAGGGGCCTGGGGGACATGGCCTCACCTCAGGAAATGACCCCTTCCCCACATCCTCCCCTGTGAAATGGAGACTGTCTGCCTCTTCCATGGAACCATTCTGGGGAAGCAGCATGTAGAGCATGCTGTTTAACAAACTGCAGATGCCGAAACTGAGTGTTTCGGTCCTGAGCTGTGAGGGGTCCCAGCAGGTGTGTCTCCTGGACATCCACCTGCTCGTCAGATTCTCACCTGCCAGCAGACAAGGTCTCAGGACCTCTGGACCCATTCTGGAGCCCCAGAAGCACCTCTGGATGGAACTGGCTGCTTTGGGGCAGCGGTGTGACCTTGTGTACCTTGCAAACTCAGTTTCTTCGCTTGTGAAATTGGGGTAAGAACAGGTGATTCCAAGGATGGATGAAGCAAAAGACATAGAAGAAGCCCCTGGCAGAGGCAGCGCAGCGCACCATGCAGAAGAAAAGGCCTCTTCTTTTCCTTACAGAGCAGTTTCAAGGGGCAAATCTGTCAGATCGCGTGGTGTTGCTTTAAAGGTTTCCCACCCACGCCCTGCCAGCACAATGAGTCACCACCTCGCCCCGCACCAGGGTGGCAATGGTGTTGAAAGGGTGCTCCCTCTCTGCTGCAGGCAGGCCCTGAGAGCCCAAGCTGGGCCCCAGGAAAGCACAGCAAGGGGCCTTATGCAACTTCTGACACTGTTCAAAATCACTGTTACAGAAACCCAGAGCTTGTCCAACCTTTGGTATCATTCAAAGCGATGCTCACACTCACCACTTCCATTTGTTCAGGGTCCTGGAGAGCTGACCCAGCCCAAGCTTCAGGTCCTGCTCCCAGCAGCAAAGACAAAGGCAAGAGGCCACCTGAAGAGGTGGACAAACTGAGACAAGCCCAAGGCCCAAAGGTTGGGACACTGGGGTTGGAGGTTCTTGGCACCAGCCTCAGTGTACTGGCTGCACAGTCAGCTTTGGGAAATGGAGACAGCAAGGGTTAAAATGACACGTTTTATTCTCTAAGTGAAACAATCGTAAGTCATTGAATCCAGTTCATGGGCTGGCTCTAAATTTCTAAATATGCTACTATAGAGTAGAAAAGCAAGTTTCTGGCAAAATATTTCTTTACACGCAACTTTGAACTGCCAGAGCAATGAGTGCATGTGACTGAGGTAGTAAAGGGAAATGTGCTGAACTGGGGGTTGTGTTCTGCAAGCAGCAGCAATGATGGTCACAGATCCTGAGGAGGTGGGCACCATCGGCCCCTCCCAAGGCAGCTGGTGTGTGCACTCACACATGGTGTGCATGACACCACCTCCCCACCCTGACACTGTGCCATCCACTCCTTTCATCTCTCCCCATTGAATTTACTGCGTGCACCTTCACCAGCTACTCCAACTCACTGTCTTGTGAGCTCGTGACTGACCCCAGCTGAGCTCCAGGAGACAGTGTTGGCAGGAAGGAGGAGCATGCACACTCACTTGGGTGATGTTGCCTGTGTATTGTCCCTGGCTGGAATCCTCCTGCTAAAACCCTTGCCCAGGTCAGGGAGGAAGACACAGGCAGGAGTAGAGGGAAGTAGGAGGGTCCGCACGCATTCCTGCATGCTGCAGTCCTGTCTGAGCTTCAGATCCATCAGCCCCAAGCCCGGGAAAGTCCGGACTGCCCCATTTAGTCACAGGAGCAGCCAACCCGCAGTGTCCAGCCCATGCATTGGCCTGACTGGTGTGCGCCACAGTGTAAGCAGCTCCATCTGTCCCAGAGAAATCATGAGTGTTCCTCCTTTGCTTTCATCATGACCTCACCACTATTTAAAACTTTTCTGCCACTGACTCCACAGACTTCGAGGTAAAGCTCCTCCTCTCTGTAAGGGGGGGAGCATGGGGTACTGGGACCCAGAGTGGGTGCATGAAGTGTGATGTGGTCCCTTGGAATGGGTCTGTGCAACCCAGAGCTTGTGATGCTGCTGACTTATGTCAAAGCACTGAGAACAGGTCCTCAGGGCGAAGGGCTTGACACTAGAAGATATGAGGACCGTGCCTCAGATACCACATGTCTTAGTTACTTTTCGCTCGTTGCCGAGACAAAATACCTGACACCCAAAATTAGGGAAGGAAAGGTTTATTCTTACAGTTTCTCGGGAGTTTCAGTCCATAAAGTGGGTTCCAAGGCAGCATGGGATGGCGGGGCTACAGTTCATGGCAGCTGCAAGCTGCAAGCCGCAATCCGCGCTGGTGAGAGAGACAGGAAGCCGGGAAGCAAGCAAGAGGAAGACCCGCCTTCCCTTATACTGTATCTCAGCTCCACCCCTGGGCGGGTGTAGCAGTCACGTCATTAATCCTGGCACCATTAATCCTGGCGCTAGACAACAAACTGATCACAAGTTGTCAGACTCAGCCCCATCAAAAGTATGAGGACTTGGGGGTACATAGCATATCCTATACACCACAAGATCATTTTAATAATTACTACATGGAGAAAATAGCTGTTTGGAATTATGATCCACTTTATTTTTGTGTTACATAGGAAAAAAAATCAGAAGAAATAATAAAAATATGTTATGTAGCTAATCTCGAGGAAACTGAGAAAAGAAGTTTCTTGGCAAGGTAGAATATTTTACTTTCCAATATGGTCCTGATTCCTTAGTACAGTGTTCTGACTCATTTCTGTTTTTTACTCAAGTTCTAAACCTCAGAAAGTGAGAACATATTATCAGCTGCCCACTGTAATAAGCTTGCTCCTTTCATACCCATCTCAGCCCTTCAGCTCCTTTCCTTCATGTTGTGGGTGTTGGGTAGTTTGTCCCAGCACTGAGGAAAGTGACAGATCCTTAGGTCCTGTCACCACATGGTGACAGCAGCAGCATGGTCCTGCAGAGTCCCAGGCACCACGGTACAGTCATGAGCTGGACCACTCAGGGTGTGGTCATCCAGCATCTACGGCCCTCCAGGCCTCAGATGATGAGTGACAGCTGCATCAGGGCCGTGCCCAGAGCACTGGGGACCCTACTGCTGCATCGTCTGCCCAGAGCGCACATCGGAGACACAAGACTGGACTCCTCATCTAGTGCTCTCTCCAGCTGCCTTAGAAGTGGGTGCCACTTTGGAATGGCATTGGGCTGGCAACCTTCCTGCCAGGGGGCCCAAGGGTTGTTTCTGAAGCCCAGAAAGTATGTTCAGCAAATGCTCAAACTGGCATTTTTCCCCAAGGAAAATTCTCTCCTCTTTGGCACAAAATGATTTTGCTTTACAAGGAAGCTTTCCCAGGAAGGATTTTGCTTTCCCAGGAAAGCTTCTCCCAGCTTTCCTGGGAGAAGACCTGCAGTGTCCCTGGGGACAAAGTTCAGAAATTTTATGGAACATGTGATTGGGAACAGGCTCCTACTTCCCTGCCAGCCATGTGGCCTCAGACCATTTGTTGTCCCTCCCTGGTCTGCACTCTCCTCTGAACAGTGGAGATAGGGGAATGAAATGATGGGGCAGGGATGCTTTGGGCAATGTAAGCCTCCACACCTTGTGGGCAGAGGGATATTGTTGTTCTTGATGTTGATTTGTTAGGAACAGTGTGGCTTTAGCCAACCAATTCCTGTCTCTAAGACTCCTCTGCCCCCCTTGGTAGTGGTGGAATCCCAGAAGACCCTGATTGTGAAAGCATCTCCTGCAACCTGTACCCCAGCAGATGACCTGAGTGTACCTGAAAGGACTCATGGGCTCCAACCCTTGGTAGTGGGGAAACTGAGGCCAAAAAGAGGAAAAGATAGGCCCACTTCCATACCAAGGCTGCTGACTCCTCGCCACTGCTCTTCCTATCATCTGCCAAGGAGCTATGCCTACTCTAGGCACTCTGCACCCACCCCTCCCCTCCTGACACCCACACGATCACTAGGCCAGCCAGGGAAGTGTGCAAGAGCATAGGGGTCTCTCGCTGCTCGGTTCACAGCTGCCAGGCCACACCATCTCTGCAGCAAGTCAACGTTCTGCCTCAGAGTTGGTTATGTAGCAGATGGCACAGCAGAACTGAGCCTTGGGGGCTGTTTTTCACTTGAACAGGTCACTGTGCCAGTGCATGGTGCTCGCTGGTGCAGACAGCAGATCTGGCATCCACTGCATGGCTTCAGGAGCCCCATGGCCTGGGTGCGAATCCTGGCTTGTCATCATTGGTTAGTGCACCCCAACTATGTGTCTTCTTCTAGGAAACTTGGTCTTTCAGATTGTGAGATCAGCAGATCTTACCTCACCAGTTTGACAGCAGGTGACCCTCAGTGGGGGAGACACAGACATGGGGTGGGACATTAGGAGTTGATTTCTACCCCTGGAGAGGGGAAAGGATGGGACAATCTGGAACTCAGAAGACAGAAAAGGTGTGAAAGCCCTACTGGGTGTCTGGGATGGAGTTGTTTCAGGTGCAGATCCCTTGTCCCCTCACCCCCTGCCATACCGGCTGAGTGGCCCCAGCTGGCTTCAGAGCTGCTGGTGGGAACAAAACCAGGCAAGGTCATTTAAAGAACCTCAGAGTTGGCCCCTTCCCCCACCTGAGTTGTCAGCCCTGGAGAGAGGGGCCGGGTGTAGTGGAGCCCAGGACAGGAGAGGTCTGGGCTGAGGTGGAAGCAGAGACTTGCTGGCACCAGTCGGGGAAGGAAGCCAAAGGCAGGGAGGAAAGGGATGCATATCAGCTTGTTTCCCGCCTTCTCTTGCCCTTGGCTGAGTCCAGTTTGTGGGGGTTTGTCAGACACTGAACCCCTCTCTGGGAATCAGCTGAGAGGAGGGGTTGTGTGGGTGCTGAGAACAGGAGAGTCCTGCACAGGACGCTGCACAAGCTGGTCCTCCAGCTCCTAAGCCCTGTGTGCCTACAGGTTTTCCATGTGTCAGCAGCAGGGAAATAGAGGCACTGTGCAGAAGAGTCAATCTGCCAGCCATGCTGCTATGTGGGGCACACTGTATCACTCAGCATCACCTTGTTCTTTGATAGATACATACTATTTTAGCCTATGCCTGCTCAGTAACTGGCTTAGTTACTTTTCTCTCCTTGCTGGGAAAGAAAATTCAGTCAAATATATAGCCAGAAACCCAACTCCCAAAATTAAAGAAGGAAAGGTTTATTTAGCTCAGTTTGTGGAGGTTTCAGTCCATAATCAGCTGGCTCCAAGGCAGGGTGGCATAGCACAAGGGCAACACTTCAAGGTGGCAGAAGGCAACATAAGTAGCAAGAGCAAAATGGGAAGAACAAGCCTCTTTTCCTCCCTTATATTGTAAGCAGGCTACCTCCCACCCAGGGTGGGTGTAGCACTCAATCTCTGTGCCTCCTCTTGCACAGGATGAGGATATTTACAAAGTGAGGCCCCCCCTGGCCCCCTGCTTAGACCCTTAGCTGAACTTGTAAACTTTTCAAGGGGACACAATGTATCAACCATTGCAGAAATGTAATTTACTTAACTAATTCTCCAAGTCTGAACATTTACATTGTGTCCTGATTATTGCTGATTTCAAAAAAGAAGGAGATGAACATCTTTGTGACTATTGTCTGCATTTGCAATTATTGCCATTAGAAAGGATTCTTAAAAAGTGAAATTACTTTGTCAGAAACGGCCAATTTTTCCTTTGTTTTTAATAGCATATTTATGTATAACAAAAGAAATTGTGTCATATATGTTGATTTAATAATACAATGTATACAGTGACTCTCAGGATTTCTGTCCCACTCCAACAACCTGCCTCTTGCAAAGAAAACAACCAGACCCTTTCTTAAACACAAAGCAAAACCAGTTTTGACTCATGAATATGTTCATACCGTATATTTTTAGTTTTCTTCTTGTATTCCTGCAAAGCAGCAGCATACCCTATGTAGCCTTCTGAGACTGGCTTCATTTAGACAACGTGATGTTTCTCAGCTGGCCATGTGGGTGATGTTGGAGGAGCTGACATGTGTTCACTGCCATATAGTAGTTCTTGGCATGAGGAAGTCACAGTCCACCCTCTCCCTGGTGAACCAAAGGATTGTCTCCAGGGTATGGCTCTTCCAATGATGTTAGGAACATTCTTGGCCATGGGGCCTTCATTTAGGAAAGGAGGAAAAGGAATTGGGATGGACTCAAGAGCTGAGTTCACACAAGTCTGAGGAGAGCCCTCAGCAGCTGCAAGCAGCCAAGATATTGGAGGAGAGCTGCAGGGAGCACCATTCTGTGAGCCAGGTTGCGCTAGTGTGTACTGTCCTGGGACCTGGCCACCAAGGGCAGTGATGGGGTGATGAGCAGCACCCTTTCCTGGGCCCACTTCAGGGAGGCAAGAGCATGAGTTGCAAGGGGAGCCTGTGCTCAGACTCAGTGTGCGGCCATCTAAGCTCCCAGCCTGTGGGGCTGTGCTGTAGTGGTGCCAGCAGATAGAGGTCTGGAGCAGGAGCTCCTGGCTAAGGGAGCAGGCTCACCCACTTAACTCCCCCTCAGTCTTCCAGGCCACATCAAGGCAGGAGGTTCTGTCAGGGTCTGCCATGTCTGTGATTGCTGACCTCCTCCATCCTCCCGATTGTTGTTCAACTCTGAGAGAAGGTAACTCTTCTAGTTGTGGGCAACAGGATCTATCAACCAGGAGGTACCCTGTGGTTTTCTTTGCCTTTCTTTGCCATGGTTGTCTGTTTGTGGGGACTGGCATTCATCTTCTACTGCTAGTAGTGATAAGAATTTCCTTTTTAATAAATGTGCTTAATTTTTTTTTTTTTTTTTTTTTTTTTTTTTTTTTTTTTTTTTTTTTTTTTTTTTTTTTTTTTTTTTTTTTTTTGCGGTACCGGGGATTGAACTCACAGCCTCGTGCCTGCCAGGGCAGGCGCTTAAGCCATTGAGCCAAACTCCCGGCCCTGGTTTTTTTTGAGGCAGGGTCGCACTATGTAGCTCAGGCTGGCCTTGCACTAGCGTTGTAGCCCAAGCCGGCCTCGAACTCACAACGCTCCTCCTATCTAAGCCTCCCGAGTGCTGGGATTAAAGGCATGCGCCACCACGCCCGGCACAAACTACTTTTTTAAAAAAATTTTATTTTAAAGATACTAAAATCCAACAAAACATAACAGAGCAAAGTCAATCAAAACAGTAGAACTGGTACAGAACTTCAAAGCAAGATACTAGGAAAACAATAGCTACTATAGTATATCTTGTTGTCTTCACAATAGTTGACCATTCCATCAGATATAGTAAAATCAAACCAAAAACAAAACAGAATAAAACCAATAAAAACAGAATATGAAATAAAGCCAAAAAAATTAATCAATAAAGCAAAACAGTGAGAACAATGTTGGACCTCAAAGACAAGACAGAAGGTAATCCCCCATATTTGCCACATTGCATACTGTCATCTTCCCAAGAGATGTTCAGACTGCCGGCCCCAGGCCTACAAAATCAACCAAACAATACAAGCATTTAGTTGCTTCTTATACCTTAGTTGCTATCAACTTAGCCAGTCCTCTGAAACAGCAGGTTACTTAAGGGGCAGGGGGACTGTCCTTGATTCTTAGCCCACACACTGGTAGGCTTACAGGCGGCATGTATCTTTCTCTTCCTGGAGTCCACGCTGATCGCGTGCCACTAACCAGGAAGGCAGGTTAGTTGTCTTCTGGTTCAAACCTCCCTAACCCAATGTGGCAGGTTCTCAAAGACTCCTGAACTACTCTATGTCTGGTACAAGTTCATGTTCTCTAAAATCAAAGAATGAATTTTAGGAACAATGGAGATTCAGAGCTGAATATATTTATTGAGAAAAAGAAAGCTTCTCTCTGAGAGACAGAAGAGGTCCTGAGTGGGTTGCCAAAGATTCTGTCTTTTCTAGGGACTTTTATAGAGTAAAACCACAAGGTGAGACAGGGCCAAGGTGGGGAAAACCTGGGAACTCACAAGGTGGGCATAAGGTAGGATAGAACTATGGTTAATCAATAAGATTAATTGTTCAGGTAAAATTGATTAAATTAGGAACAAATGGGGAAGCAAGCCACTCAGCAAGTGGGTGGGCATGCTTAACAGCAGTGACTCTTCCTGTAGGGGGTTGGGGTGGTGATTCTTGGCTTCCTCAGGGTGATAGAGATCTATTTAGACTACCAATCCTTAGGATGTGGGTATATTTGCTTTGCCTTTTGTCTTGAGACCTGGCCCACAGCAGGAGGTGCCTGTCTCCTCCAAGGTCGCAAGGTATCTGAACTTCTGCACTGGCTCCTTTGAGGGCTCAGCCCTGTCTGACTGCCTGTATTTCTAACTAACTCAGCTGCCTGTAACATTCCCCTCTCTGAAGAAGTAACCCGAACTGCCATGAGGGAGTAACGGGTGAGGACCAGATCTGGCTTCTTCAGGGAGTCATAGTTGTTGAATGGCAGTCAGGAATACTCTGCAGAGGTTCTATCTAATGGCCCTCGGAAAATACCAGGCATTTTATCTTGCGTAAGCATACAGCTTTAAGTTTAGGCAAAGAAATAATTAAGTATGCATGGGCTAAATAATACAATTACTAGGATAATTATGAGTACAGTTAACAAAAATTTCCATCATAGGGAGGATAAGGATGAGGTCCAGGGAATTTTAGAGTCTGGCATGTCATTGATTTGTCATCTAATATCTTGAACAGTTATCAAGATATTAGCAGAAGGATCAGGAATGTACACGTGTTTAATTTTTACAAATGCATAAGTACCTCCCGTGCTATTAGAATGTCTAGTGTCATCCAATTTTGGAGGATTATCTGTTTTATTAATTTTACCTTTTTATTTAGGAGAGAGAGACCAACTGGGTTATCATTTAAGGCCCACTGAGTACAGTTAATTAAGTCCCCAATATGTGTCATATAACCTTTTTTCTCTGGACAAGATTTGGTGGATTCCAGTAAAAGGAATCTAAAAGGAAGCTATTGGTTATTGGTTTCATCTGTATGTTGTGTGACTTAGGGTCATCATACAGGAATCTAAAAGGAATCTATTGGTTATTGGTTTCATCTGTGTGATGACTTGGGGTTTGGCACCTTTTAGGCAACAATTTTTAATCAAAGCATATATATTATATAATCAAAGTTTGTATACAAAGGCATACATAATCAAAGCATGAGCAGTAGGGCTGGCAGTTAAGTTTAGAAACTGTTCTAAGTTATAGCAATTGTAACCCATTGGGTCTTAGGTCTTTTTATTGATGGAATTTGACACGTTGTCATAAATCCCTCTAGCTTTAGTTGTAATTATCTCTAGAGTTTTGATAACTTATGAGAACCAGATTAATATGTTATTTTGACAAATGAAAAACTCTCTTAAGCTTTTATACGTGAACAACAATATGTACTATAGTTGTAAAAACCAGTTGCAGCATCATTTTGATTTTTTGGCAACCTGGATATATATTACAGTGTTTAGACAGGATAAAATCTCTCCAGAATTGGAGTTGGGCTTTTAGGCATAACCAAAAGGAACGAGTGAAGAGAAAGTTATCCCAGTTATAGTTTAAGCAACCTATATTTTGGTGACTTTATTGAGATACAATGCCTGGAAGGAAGACCAGAGTTGAGAAGGACAAAGAGACATGTGCCAATGTCCAGCAACAGGCTTGTTTTTACCTCTTGTCATGATTACTCAGGGCTCCTCCATGGAGATGACAGGCAGAGATGACACTATGGCCAGAGGGAGGAGACAGAGTGCCCTGAGGCCCTTTAGTCCTACTGGACCAGCTGATAGGATGGGTCTGAAACCTGGGACCTTGGCCTCAGAGGGCAGTCCACCCTCCAGTGGCCACCTTTGCAGTCAGGGCATGGCTTGTTGGGGGGGGTCTCTTCAGGCAGTTCCTCCTAAGGTGGCCTGGCTTGTGGCAGTGACAGCAGGTCAGTGTAGTCTTTGTCGAGCCCTTCTTGGGGCCCCAAGAATTGGACTTAAGGCCTGTGTTTTTTAAGGCCACAACAAAAGCAGCTAGTTTTTGGTCTCTCTGTTTTCTCTCTTTGGCTTTCTCCCAGTCCTGAGTATAGAATATTAAGGAAGCAGTTTTTTACTAAAGAATCAGGTGAACTATCTGAAGCAAAGGCTATCTTTTGTAACTTTTTTCTAATATCTGGTGTTGACTGGGTAATAAACATGTCTTTAAGCAAAATCTGCCCCTCTATTGAATCAGGATCTATGGATATATGTTTTACTAGTCCCTCTAATGAACAATCTAAGAAATGAGGGGTTTTCATCTTTTTCCTGAAAAATAACTGACAATTTTAAATAACTAGAATGCTTGGTTTTTGTCCTTCTTAGAGCTTTAAAAATACACACTTGAAAATGTCTCCTATTTTAATCTCCTGTATTGTTATCAGGCCAGTTGTGATCTTGGGTGGGAACTGCTTGTGCACCAGTGGGAACTGGTAGTTCCCCTGGCTATCTATCTTCTGGCTGTCTAAAATTAACAATATGATATTTATCTCCAAATGCAATAGCAGCTTGTAATGCTGCTTGTCTCTCACTAGAAGTCAATGTTTAATTTAAGAGTAACATTACATCTTTCCAGCCTAGCTTATAGGTCTGAGTAAATCCTCTAAAGACATCGATGTACTTATCAGGGTCATCTGAAAATCTTCCTAGTTCTAGCTTAATTTGCTTTAAGTCACTGAGAGAAAGAGACCTATGAACAGAAATAGTCTCATAAGGATTATAATTATACCTAGAGCATAAATAAGAATTATCTCTTAATGTAAAGGAAGTTTCAACATAGAGCAATTCTAACCATTTTCCCTCTTTCTTATAGTATGTCTCTAGTTGTAAAGGAATATCATAATTAATACTTTCCTCTGTATTTTGGCTCCAGTGGGTAGGTAGGCCATGCACATGTGCAGAGAAATATCAAATGGCTCTTTCTCAACATGGAAGGATCAAACATCTTCCAATGCTTAAGAATGCATTCCAAAGGAGTAAGGGGTTTTGGCATTGAGTTGTCCATGTCTGTAAGGTAAAAAGCAACATGCAAGGTTATGAAACCTTTTTTATACCAGGAATCAAACTCAGGAACTTTTGCTGAGCTTTCTCTAGCCCTGTAGTGCCAGAGACTTTGACATTGAGCTACCTAACTATGCAAAAGAAGATAATTAAGGCGTCCTTTTTTTATTCCTGTTTGACAAATGCCCGCAAGGCGTCCCTCAGGCTGATTTCACTCTAGGGCAGATGGATGCCATCTGGAGAGAGTAGAAGATAAATTCAACCAGTCTATCCACCCTCAAACTGATGCACAATTTTATCTTCCAAGATAGCTCATGAACTTTGGTTCCATATGACATTTGTAAGTTATTGTGACAGGAATGTTTAAAGAAGGAAGCATAACTTTTTAGTAAACTATTGCTTTTTGTTTACTGTAAAAAGGTGAGTTAGAGCATTTCTCTACCTGTTCTGTGAAGGAGATTCACTTGAAAATAGATAAAGACAACAAATAAACTTGAGGAACTCCACCCTGGGCCCTTGGGCAAAGTCTCTGAGACATTTGTTTCCTCTATCTAATTACCTAAGTAAACTTTCATAGTAACAGGACAAGGCTATACTTTATTTAAATTTCTATATCTTTGAAGCTCACAAGTTAAATCTATAAATTATCATCTAGCAATCAAGTTTTGTACGTTAGTAAAGGCACATCAGTCTTCTAGGCACACAGAAAAAAAAAAGGTTATTTACTCTTAACTAACATATGTAAGGCACTAATGTAAATCATTCCTCTACTAGCTGCTGTGAAATGTAAACAATTGTTGTAGGCTGCTTCAACCTAATCTCTGAAGGGAGGGGGAGTCTAAGTGATCTGAAAATCCACTGGAAAGTTTAGGGAGAGTTCCTAGTCTACTAGCAGACAAATAAGGGTGATAGATAAGAGGAGATTTTCTATGGTTGGGGAGCCATTTCCTACTGAGGAAACCTTGGGTGTCCTGGCCATGACCTCTCAGTTGTTCTCAGTTTGTATTGGCCCAAACAAACCAGATCAGTTTCTAGAAAGGAATACAACTGCCTGTTTGGTCAACATTCTATTAATTCCATTGACCACTGGTTTCAGTGGGAATTCACCAAACAGATGCTGGAGAAACCTGTGCTCTGCTTTCAAGAGTGGCAGCTGCTGTAACCACTGACTGTCAAAGTTCTCTAAGGGATAGTTAAAATCCTGAGCAAGATCATTACCTAGTGCTTTATAAATTTACAATAAAGGTTTTAAAGTCCACGACTTGAAAGGTTGGAGAGCCTCCTTAGTCTAAACGTGTTTTGGTCCCATAAGTGTACTGTTTTTGGAAACAGCTCCTTCTGGTTTCACCCAGAAGTCAGTTTTTTCCACTGTGTCTCAGGTTCAGTCTCTGGAGGAGGCTCTCTCCAGAACACTAAGCCAGGACATGGCTTGTTCTCCTGGATGGGCAAAATTCCGATGTCTCATCTGACCCAGAGACGGGGTATGTGTCCCTCATCTAAGATGACTTCCCTGTCTTTGGCATTAGCAAAGGCCCACTTTCTATGGGCTTAATTTAGGAAGAAAATGTTGGAACAGTCTAGAGTTCTTTCTGATTTTCCATGCCTCTATAAGGAAAGTACAGAGTGGGGGAAAGATTAGAAATAAAGTCAAAGAAAGGAAACTGAAGCAGAACAGGCTTGACATTTCCTCTAGAGTGTAGCGGAGGATCAGAGCCAGTCTGTCTCAGTGAAACCTGTCCTCCAAGCTTTGAAGAATGGCCACCAGTTTAGTGCTGTTTAAACAGTGAAAGGAGTCCTGTTTTACTGCAGGTATGTATATTTTCTAAATCTGAGCTAGATTTTATTTAAGAAGACCCATTTTATAAAAGTTTATATTAAAGTCTACCAGGGCATTCTAATATTACTCTCTCTAGCACTATTGTCTAAATAAAGTCAAGCAAAGAGTACCAGTAAATTTAGTAACTAGTTTAAATGCAACATGTACAAGAACAAAACTTCAAACCTTATAAACGACCCATGTTTTAACTTAGATACATCATCATTTTAACAAAACTATATAAGTGACAAAGCAATTATAAGCAATAGGCAAAGACAAGGCACAAATAATTATAAGCAATGGGCAAAGAAAAAGCAAAATTTGAGGAATAAAAATTTATTACCTAAATGAGTCCCAGTCCAGAGTTTATGAAACAAAAGCAAACTCTTACCTCTGTCTAATGATCTCAGTGGGAGACCTCCAAATGATACAGGGGAATGAAACTCCCAAACTACTGTACGTCTGGTATGAGTTCATGTTCTCTAAAATCAAAGAATGAATTTTAGGAACAACGGAGATTAAGAGCAGAATATATTTATTGAGAAAAAGAAAGCTTCTCTCTGAGAGACAGAAGAGGTCCTGAGTGGGTTGCCAAAGATTCTGTCTTTTCTAGGGACTTTTATAGAGTAAAACCACAAGGTGAGACAGGGCCAAGGTGGGGAAAACCTGGGAATTCGCAAGGTGGGCATAAGGTGGGATAGAACTATGGTTAACCAATAAGATTAATTGCTCAGGTAAAATTGATTAAATTAGGAACCAATGGGGAAGCAAGCCACTCAGCAAGCAGGCACGCTTAACAGCAGTGACTCTTCCTGTAGGGGGTTGGGGTGGTGATTCTTGGCTTCCTCAGGGTGATAGAGAACTATTTAGACTGCCAATCCTTAGGATATGGGTGTATTTGCTTTGCCTTTTGTCTTGAGATCTGGCCCACAGCAGGAGTTGCTTGTCTCCTCAGAGGTCACAAGATATCTGAACTTCTGCACTGGCTCCTTTGAGGGCTCAGCCCTGTCTGACTGCCTATAATATTTCTAACTAACTCAGCTGCTTGTAACAGTATCTTTTGAAAGTTAACAAAGATAATCCATATGAGGTGCTTAGCAAAGTAGCTGGAACATAGTAGGTGCTCAGTAAATGCTTTTTTAATTCATAGACATGGTAGGTGCCAATTCTATGGTAGGTAAATGGGGCAGCCCTCTGTCTGGGGCAAAATACCACCCAGCCTTTCAGAGCCAGCACATTTGGAAACTCTGGGAAACTTCCCCTGACCTGTTGCTGATACTAGCCATGCCTTCCTCTGCATTTCTAAAGCCCTTTCTCTGGGCCTCTGTTACCACCTTGCTCCAGGCAGCTTGGTGGTATAGCTATACGTAAACCTTGGAGTCTGTGCCCTGTTCACCCCATTCCCACCTTGTCAAGAACCAGAGCTTGTGCTCCCCATTTCTCACCATTAGTTTCAACTTCCCTTCCAAGCTAGAGCTGAGTCACCTCACCTGACTTCCCGGTGGGCATTCCTAACCCTTTTCAGAAATGAGAAGACTGAGACCCAGAGAGAAGCAACTTCACAACTGGGATGCAACTTGGAGATTCTGGCTCTGCAAGCCCGTGGGCTTCTTACTCCCCTGCTTCTCCTGTTTGGAGAAAGATGAGTAATCCTGGACCTGAGTCAGGGAAGGCACAGACAGGCTGACCAGCCATGGGTCTCTCTCCCCTCCCGCCAAGATCTCCCAGACCTCTTGCCGCACTGAAATTTGGCTTCTCACCCAGGCACCTTGGGACTAACTAGATTGTTTCTGAACACACTGCATAATTGTTCACATACTTATTTAATGCCATCTCTTGAATATAAAACAACCAATAATATGAAACAGGAACACAAGCATCTAGGCAGCAGCTTCAGGCAGGCATGGGTGGAGAAGGAGGTCAAGGAGGGCTACATATCAGCCATGGGGAGCTGGCCACAGCAGGAGGTCTGAGGCATGGGAGGTGCATGGGAACAGGCCAGGAGGGCACAGGAGAGGTCACTGGCACTGTCAGTGACCTTCCAGACTTAGAAGTACACCTGTCAAGGTAACCCAACTTTAGGTTTTGTATTGGTCAGCTTTTCATCTTTGGTACAAAATACCTGGTATACACAACTTAAAGGAGAGTTTTATTTGGCTCACAGCTTCTAAGGCTTTAGTCCATCTATGATCAGCAGGCTCCAAGGCAAGAACCTCATGGCTAAAGCAGGTAGTAGAGCAAAGCTGCTCACATCATGGCAGCAGGGAAGTAGAGCACAGGGCAATAGCACCAGAGAGAGATATGCCCTTGAAAGGGACATCCCCAGCCTGCCAACCGGCCCCTCCTCCAAATAGCACATTCAGCCATCAACACCAACTGATCAATGTAGGGATGAGTACAACGTCCTCAGGATCCAATCACCTCCTCAGGAGTCACTCAGCCCAATCAAGGTAACAACTAAGATTAATCAGCACAGGGTCCCAAGTGACCTTAGATTTCTCCCAGGGCAGCTATGACTGGCCTATTCTGACAGCCAGCAGGAATCACAGTCACTGAGAACTTCCTGTGGGCCAGGCACTGCAGTGTGGGCCTCATCCTCTCTACCAGCTATGATATATGTGAGTTGTATTACTCATATTTCACGGAAAGCGAAACCAGGGCCCAGAGCAGAGTGCAGACAGAACTGTCCCCTCGTGGCTGAGGAGGCTGTGCTGTCTTCTAAAGATGGCAGTGTTTGCATGGAGCGCGTACACACCCTCTGCATACTTTAAATCCTCTCTAGATTACTAATACTACTGAATACAGTGTAATTCTAAGTAAATGTTATTATATTGCATTGTTATGGACCAAGAAAAGTTCTGTCCATTACAGACGCAGTAGCTGAGCAAATTTTTGATCCTTGAGTGGTGGAATCTGTGCCCTCAGACACTGTGGGTGTGGGGGGCTGAATACCATTCCCATCTCATGGTGGCAATGGGGTTGCGGAGGTTTGGAAAAGATAAAAACTTACACGAATGAGGGATTGAAAAGTCCTTGAAGATTCTTAAACAGCTTGAATACATCCCTACAATCCTGTTTTCCTCAATGAGAAACAAGGAAACACAAGCCTTGCCCCTGGCCAGACTCCCCTGAGTCTAAAACAAAGAGGCTGGGCAAGGAGGCAGAGCCAGAAGGCCCATGCCCAAGTGGCGGGGGAGGGGGGGCTCCTGGTTTGGAGTTTAGGGTGCAGCCCTGGGCTGCTGGTTTCAGCCTGGGGAGTCACAGGGACAGTGCACGTCTCACCTGTGCCAGATGTGATCTGTCCACAGGATCCTGAGGAGGTCCCTTCCCTGATCCTCAGTCTCACTGTATTTGCCTTAAAATGGGAACCCAGCGCTCCCGGCTGAGGACATGAGAAGTGTTAGAGGGGGAGAGAGAAGGTGCTGTCCCCAGCGTGGGGTCTGGAGTGGCTGTGGCATTTGCTCAGCAGGAGGCCCACTACTGGCCTCCACCCACACTGAGCCTCCCCACTGGAGGGGAGGAGGTGCACAGTCCCAGAGCCCATCACCCCCACTGGCTGGGGTCACTGATGGGCCTCACTTCTAGCCAACTGCCAGTGCCTCTCCCTTTCCAGTTCTCAAGAATCTGGTGATGTGAAACAAGCTCCCATTCCAATTACTGGCGATTCCCACAATTTCTTGAACAGAAAGCCAGCAACCCACGTTCCCACTCTGAAGCCAGCTCCAGGGCCCATGAAACTCGGTGACCCAGTCAGGGTATACCAGGGAGGCACAAGCATTTCTGCGTGCTGGCATAATGTCCTGATGCTGCCAGGCTGAATTGATCTCCATGATCATAGCTGAATCTTACTACTTTTTAAGTGTATCCATGGTGAATTAGGAGGTGGTTCCTCTCTCACAAGTGAGAGGAGTCGTCAGTCTCCCCCACCCCACCCCTCACCACTCCACCTAGGTCTGGCTAGGTCTGCCTGGTGCTTGTAAGCAGCTTCCTGGAGCCCAGCAACTTGGGCATAGGGAACCACCCACTGCTGTCAGACACTTCCGTGTGGCCGCTGTACCCAGCACCTGTGTGTGACCAGGCTGCCCCAGCTCCAGGCACGCAAGTCCCATCAACCTGACAGAGGCAAGAGCTTTATAGCCAGGCCCACCTCTCCCAGCCACCAGCAGAGGCCATGTTGAAGGCAGGGCCCAGTGCTGGGCCAGTCACTGCGCAGACGTTCTGGCTGGAGTCCAGGCGGGGTGTCAGGAGGGAGGTGGCCAACCTGGGGATACTGAAGTTCCCAAAGAAGAGCTGCAGCAGGAGGAGACACTTAGCTGTCACACCTGGCCACTGACAGTGGGCAACGTTCAAATCTGCCTCCCTCTGCAGTTCTTATTGTGGGTTGATATCCTACCTCCAGCCCGGAATGTACTGTTGGTGCCTTGTGCTATCTCTCAGAGATTCTGCACCAGGTTCAGGCTGAAACAAGAAAACCATGGCAGTTGGAGTGGGCAGTGGTGTAGTCAAGAAGTGCAAAGTGTGAGTTCAAATCTGGCTCTGCAGTGTCACCTGAAAGGAACGATCTCCCCTCTGTGGCCCTCAGGTACTCATCTAAAAAGCAATCCTTGATGGCATCATGGGCTGTGGTAAGAACCAAAGGCAGCCCCAGGCCAGCCATGGTGCCCACCAGCTGGCTGTGTGTCAGTGCCCCCTGCTGGGGTGTCTGGCCCCAGCTTCAGGAACAGAATCCTCTGGGTCTAACTGTACACTTTTCTGTCCTCCTTGTATGTCTTCAGTGCGACACTGGCAGCCGTAGTAAGAAGTGCTCTGTGCTTGCATTTGGGGAGGCCAGACAGAGAGACCAGGGGACTAGCCACAGTGTCCCCTGCATTGGGGGCTGCCCTGACTTACCCATGCACCAGCACCTGCTGGCGAGATGCTCCGAGGCAGGGCTGGGTTCTAATGTCCTAAACAACAGAGCAGGCAGCCCTGCTCAGGTTTCATTTCTTCCCGTGCAAACATGGCCATGTCACCTGCGCCTCCTGGACGTCCACCCCACCCTTCTTGCTCCCACAGCTCTTGGGCGCAGTGTTGTGGAAGTATTTCTGATGGCGCTGTTTGGTCACATAACCACATTCCTTCCACTGGACTCTAAACCGCTTGAGAGGTGTGGGGCCATGGCAAGAGCTGGGCTTTGGCCTCGCTCTCTCTTGGCTGACTGACTCACAGGAAGTGGTCTGATGTCTCTGAGCACAGAGGTGAGTGCCAATGTCTCTCCCTGAGCACAGAGTCTCAGTCTCACTGACTTCTGTGACTCTGGCCCCTGATGTCCCACAGGTGTGAAGTACTCAAGGGAAAAGGGGTACAGGCTCCTGAGGCTGGGGTGACACCCTGAGATGGTGAGGCAAGGAATTCAGTACCAGGAGTTTGTCCCCGGAACTCATGGAGCATTGAAGACTTGAAAGCAGAGACAAGCAATGATGAAAACACAGCCTGTTAGAAACACTCAGCCTAAACTCCAAGTGCAGAGACTGAGGGGTGAACAGGGGCCCCGCACTGTGGAGCCACACGTGGCCACCCACTGCCGGCTTCTCAGGACTCCCTCTGCGCTAGGACTGGGTTCGTTCCATGGCAGAGAGTTCTGTGGTCTCTGACTTCGAGGACAAGGCTGGGATAGGTTGGCTAACTATTCCCGTGCTACGTGGAGGGATGTTCTGCCCCGCCAAGGAGGCCTTGTTGTGATTAGTAAAGTACTGGCTCCCACAAGAGTGAAAAAAAAAAAGCCAGGGGCAAGCTTCTTACACTTGGACTGTTTAAGATAAAACAAAGGAGGAGAGCAGACAGCTGGGGAGCTTGCTCATGTGGAAAGGGCTTCTTCCCTGGGGATGTTGAAGACAGTACAGTTTGCTCCACAGGAAACAATGAGTGTTTTCTCCCTGTTGTCAATGAATGAAGGAAAAATGATCGGGCATGTTATAAGGAAATAGCAGCGGTGTCATGTGGTCAAGGGGGTAGGAGGCTCTGTTACCTTTTTTCCCCATAGTCCAGAGAGGCTTCCTGGAAGAGAGGAGATGCTGGCCTTGCTGTCCAGGTCCTCCCCCACCCTTTGCTGGCCTGACCTCTCCTCCTGCCAGCCGTTCACATCCGTGCGGCCTGTTTGGTGGGAAGCCTTTTTGGGCCAGGCCAGCCCTTCCTTGACTTCCCGGGGCCACTCTCCACCAGCCAGCTGCACAGGGAGTGCTCAGAACAAAAGCACTTCCTGGTAAGCAGGCCTGCAGCCAGGGTGTTGCTGATAGCATCAGGGCTTCGCGCTCAAGTGGACATGGCCCAGGAGGAAGCCTAGCACAGAGGCTGGTCTGCCCATGCTGCCATGCTGCCCCAGGCCTAGGGTGGCCATCCCACGCCCCCAGCAACCGGCCAACCTACCTGCGCCAGCCTGCCTCCTGTTTGCTGGTCCCAAGGCCAGAAAGGAAGGCCGGCAGCAAAACGCAGATGTTGTGGCTGCTGCCGGCAGTGTGCCCACTCCCACGGGGTGGCTGCCTTGCAGCATGTGCAGTGGCACAGAGCTCTGCAGGAGCCATTGCTGGACTTGAGAGGTCAGAGTGCAGGTTTGTGTAGGTGGCCTGGAAACCCAGAGGGAACGACAGAAGATTTGCCACCATCTCTGGCCCAGGTATGAGAGGCTGGGTTCATGGGCTGGCCAGTCCCTTCCCAGCTTGGGTCCACTGAAAGCACATGGCTGAGATGAACACTGCCAGTGTCAGGGACGGACCTGTGAGGCTCTGAGTCATGAGCCGGGTAGGGAAGGCTGGCCAGACGAGCCTGTGGATCCTGGTGAGGAGGCCCTGAAGGGACAGTCTTGGGCTTCCCCAGCTCTACAACAGCTTTCCCTCCAGAGGGCTGCAATAAAGTGGATCAGGTAGCCAGGTTCACATCCTGCTGCCTCCCTGTCACTTCGTGCATTTACCTCGGTCTCCTGTGCCTGTTTCCCGCTGTATGCTGAGGTGATATAACAGTGCAGATGTTGTTAGGTCTCTGTGAAACCCAGATGAGATAGCAGGTGTGGCCCCTCAGCACTGTTCAGGGCCAGTGGGTGTGAGCTCTGAGCACCTGTTCTTCCCTGAGTAGAGGCCCAGCACACAGAGGCAGTGTGTCCCCTGGGGGCTGCTCATCTCCTCCTAGTGCAGCTACATGGGAGATGGCCTAGGGCTGGGCTCAGGCTCAGGCTCTGCGTTTAAATCTTGTTTCTGCACATTTTGCAGCAGGAAGCATTGGGCAAGTCCTCAACTTCCTACCCCAATTCTCCCCAAGTGAAATGGAGATGATAACAGGGTCTATCTCTAGGCTGCTTGGAAGGTGGAGGTTAGGCTGTACACATAATGGGCTTGTCCTACACTGAGCTACTGTCAACACCAAGCACATTGACACCATCAACCTTGTCACTATTATACTACTTGTCCTTCCACTACTAGGAAAAGGATATGTGGGAGAGGAAGAGGATTGTCAGGGGTCACACAGTGAGTCAGAGGGCAGGCAAGGCCCCACATGACTGGGCCATTCTTCCCACTGCCCTTGCCACCTCGCAGGCCCTCACTGGTCTGCACGCCTATTACAGACAGCTGTTTGTCCTGCCAAACACTTGGAGTTATCCCTGAAAGGGGTCCCTCTGGACATCTAGGAACTTGTCACCCACTGGCCTCATGAGGAAGTTGACACCTCCAAGAAGTTAGGCCTGCAGAAAGCTCAGATGGGGGCTACCTGGTCTCCATGATTTCCACAGCACACCTCTAAAACCATCCACTGGCCCAACTATGCCCAACGACTTTGGCAAGAGACAGTCCCAAAAGAGGCAGGATGCAACCCTTAGGGATGGAACTCTGAGCCCTGCAGACTCCTTGCACCTTAAGGGGCTCTTTAGGAAGGGAGGAACAGAGACTCCCACTTACACCAAGCTTCTCTGGGCAAATAGTAGACCTGGGGTCATCTCTGGGATCTCCTGTTAGCAGGATCCTTTGCAGGCCTGATTCTTCCTCTATCACCCTGAGGTCTTCCCTGGCAGAGAGAGACAGAGACAAGAGGAGGCAAGGGAGAGAGAGGAAGAAGGGTTAGGGATTGCTTTAAGAAGAAAGAACATCTGTGCACCTGTTAATAATGCAATAATTGCAAGTGCCTCCGCATGTACTCTGCTGGGGCCTTGAAACACACTCACCCATTTGGTTCATCTTCTCCTCAGGTGATAAGGCAGAAAATACCATCACACCTATTTTAAAGTGAGTAAATTGGAAAAGGCTTATTTTTCTGCCATGTGGTATTTCAGTGTTGTTGCTGAGACAAAATACCTGACAGCCAAAGGTAAAAGAGGAAAGATTATTTAGCTCTTTCATCCATAATCAGCCGGTTCCAAGGCAGGTTGGCCCACAGCAGAGATGAAACAGTTCATGGCATGGAAGGCAGCAGGCTGCAGCAGTAGCAGCCCACCTTCCCTCTCTCCCTGCTGATTGTGCTCCCCACATGAGGGTGGGAGCTTCCATTATTCACACCTTTAATCCACGTTCACATGCCCCACCTAGGGGTGACGGGGCTTTGGCAGACACCTAGACACAAGTTGTGATGTGTGTGACTGGGGGCACTAACCAAGGGCTCACAGCAGTGGCAGGTTGACTGGACCAGGCAGTGAGAGCTGCCCCCAGGGGCACATTGGAGGCACATCCAGCATCCAGTGCTGTTTTTGTTGAGACACAATGTACATACATTAAAGAGCGTTAATCTCCCCATTGCTGTTTGGTAATTTTCCGTGTGTTGAAACCCATGTAACCATCCAGATAAAATATTTCTGGTGGCCAAAATCATTCCTTCTGAAGTGTTCAAATTTAATTAAAAAAAAGAAATTCTGAGGGGACTTGAACCAAATGGCGAACCAGTGAACACCGCGATAGGGTGACTCCCTCAAAGATACCATCCAAATGCTAGAATATAAAAAAAGAGAGAAGAAAAAAAAGAGGGAGAAGGGTCCTCTGGACCCAAGAAGAATCTAAAACGAGAATTGAAGCCCACAGAAAGAGTAAAAAAAAAGAAGTAACCAAACAAAGGTGGAGGTTGGTGGCACCTCTGACCGGAGCCAAACCCAATTAGCTGCAGTGAGCGTCCTGGGAAAGTGCAATTAAAGTGCTGCGACCGAATAAAGTGCTGCGACTGACTGCGGCGGCGATGGCGGAGGCGGCGATCGATTGTAGGGCAAGGTAGACTGGAGCACACAAGTGGATAAGCACGGTGGGTCCCATCACCCAACCCCACGAGGGAGAGTAAGGGACTGGCATCCATCTTGAGACTGGAAACGCACCTAATTGGGCACGGTCTCAAAGAAACGGCTCCAACCGAGCCCTGGAGGGTCCCAGCAAGTGACCAGCTGGGTCTGGAGACCAAGGCTGCAAATGCACCATAGTGGTGGCAGGGGAAGTTTCACGGACAACTGGCATAGATTCCCAAGCAGCGGCCCCACCTCCACGCACAGTACCAGACATCACGCCCCAGGGGTGACAGGGGAAGTTTTAGGGACAGCCAGCACAGGTTCCCAGGCAGCGGCCCCGCCCCCACACACTGTACCAGACATCCGCGGAGCGAAGACAGGCTGGGGAAAGGCAGTGGACCAACACGGGCTCACCCCAGAGAAACCACAAGACTCCTGAACAACCCAGGAAAATGCCAAGACAGAAAGGTAGAGGGGGCTCTCTAGCCTCCGATTCAAGCAGAGCAAATCCAGGAGAAGCAAATGCAGAAGAGGTTGGGAGCCCAACAATTAAAATTTCTGAGGAGATGACAACTGAAGTGGGGAGACAACTCTATGAAGCTGTAAAAGAAATTAGAGTGGAACTGTTGGCCCAGCTGAGAATAGAAATGAAATTCATAATAAAGGAATCACTAGGCATCTCTAAAAGAGACATAGACGAAAAGGTGGAGTGTGGAAAATTGAAGGAAACCGAGAAGGGAAAAAACAAAAAAGAATTAGAATATATGAAACAGACTCAGAAAGACTACCAGGAAATCAAAGACTCCAATGAAAGTTGGCAGAACCACCTGAAGAAAACTAAAGATAGACTTTCAAATCTGGAAGACAGCCTACAAGTCTTGGATAGAGAAAGGAAAGATCTCCTAAAAATAATAAGAAACCTGGAAACGTCAGTGCAACAGCTGCAAGACAACCCAAGGAAATATAATTTATGAATAAAAGGTGTGAGTGAAAAAGCAGGGGTCAATACAGATCAACTTAAAAGCCTACTTACAGAAATAATTTCAGAAAACTTTCCAAGCATGGGAACAGGAAGAGACTTTCAGATAAGTGAAGCATATAGAACTCCAGCTAAACATGACCAAAGTATGCCTATACCCAGACATATAATAATCAAGATTTCAGAAATTCAACACAAAAACAAAATATTAAAAGCTATTAGAGAAAAGAGACAGATTACCTACAAAGGAAGGCCCATCAGAATCACGACAGACTTCTCAACACAAACCATCAGGTCAAGAAGAGCTTGGCGTGAAGTATTTCAAGCCCTGAAAGAAAATAACTTCCAACCCAGACTGATGTACCCTGCAAAATTATCTTTCAAAATCAACAGAGAAACAAGATACTTCCACGACAAAGAACAACTAAAGGAATTTATGACAACCAAGCCAACCCTACAAAGAATACTGAAGGACATTCTAGAGAGAGATAAAAAAAGTCCACAGCTCCAGAAACAGCGACAGAGGGATAACACCAAGTGGGGCAGACAAATAAATAATCCATCGTCGGGATTTAAGTTCAGTATTGTTTCCAATGAGCTGTTTAGTTTAATTTTATTCTACCTCGACCTGCTTAACTTTATTATATATGATGACAAAGACAGCTATTTTAAAGATAACAAAATTTATTAGGGTAGCTACTTTAATGATATTCAATCACCTTGTTTTGAAACCAGGTATTGCTTTCACTGTTCTGTTCTGAGGGATTTTAACCTATCTTTGTTTGATTGTATTACAACAGATGATATAGGCAACCACCTAGAAGATAATATGAGGCATTATAGAAATCAACACTGCATTACTATGTATTGCTTCCATTATCTTATTTGTTACTGGTTTTATCCAGTACTATTTCGTTTGACTATATTAGGCCAATTGGTAAGGGCAATTATTTTGAAGACAATAAGAGGTATTACAAGGGGAACTGAGGAAGGAAGGAAGGGAAAAGGAAAAAGGCATAGATTTATTTGAGGGTATACATAAGATAGTTTGAAAGACTATATTACTGAATGCATTAACTGGTGAGATAGAACAGTTATACTCGTATGATTAGACCAATCTTACATGTCTTTATCTGTCAATCTGAACAACCCCCTTGAAGGTAACGATATGCAATGTCACAACTACTGTAAAATTCCAATCATCTCATTTCATAAACCTATAATGTTACAGTATCGGATATGTTGTTGTTGTTTGTTGATCCCTTTAGTTTTTTGTTTCTCTTCTTTACACCATTCTTTTATTCTTTATTGGTTTCATTCTGAACTATCTTGCTTGATTATATTAGACCTGATGATATGGGCAGTTATTTTAAAGATACCAAGAGGTATTCTAAGGGGAAAGGAGGAAGGAAGGGAAAAGGAAAAAGACATAAATTTATAAATAGGTATACATAGGACAGTTAAAATGACTATATTACTAAATGCATTAGCTATTGAAAAAGAAAAGTTAATACTCATGATTTGATAAATTCTGCATGTCTATATCTGTCAATCTGAACAACCCCTATGAAGATAACGATACACAATATTGTAACTACTGCCAAATTTCAACCATCTCATTGTGTAAGCCTACAATATTATTGTATCAAATTTGTTGTAGTCGTTTGTCTGTCTTTTTTGCTTTTTGTTTCTGTCTTCTGTGTCCATTTTTTCTTCAATAAAAAGATAAAATAAATAAAAGAAAGAAATTCTATAAAACCATCATAGCCAAGAGGACCCTAAAGAGAAAGGATGACTAAATGTAGCATAGTATCCTGCCTGGGATCCCAGGGCAATGAATGACATTTGGTATAAGTGAAGAAATTTTTAATGCAGTATGGATTTTTGTTAATATTAACATACCAATATTGATTCATTAATTGTGAGAAATGTACCATACTATTTTAAAACACCAGTAATAGGGAGCCGGGAAAGAGGTGGACAGGAACTCTCTGTACTTTCTTCACATTGTTGCGGTAAATCTAAAAGTGTTCTGAAACAAACAGTTTACTTACAGATTAAAAAACTAGGCATGATGATACATACCTGTCATCCCAGCACTCAGGGAGGCTGAGGCAGGAGGATCACAAGTTTGAGCTCAGCCTGGGCAACTTGGCAACTTAGTGAGATGTTATCTTAACACAAAAAATAAGATCTAGGGATGCAACTCAGTGTGAAGGCAGAGTTCAGTCCTCAGAACCACCAAAGGAAAAAACAAATGTGTGTGAGTATCCAAACAAAAGATGTTCATGGCTGCCTCTGCCCTTGGGCTGCCACTCTTTGTCCTCCACTAATCTAATGCACTCACTTTACAGAGAGGCAAACTGAGGCCCAGAAAAGGAGAGCCCAGCTGGGGGCCCCATGGTCATGTGAGGCCTCTCAGGGCCTCAGTGTCCTTGTCTGCCAGGTGGGTATGGCTCCCAGGGTTATGAGAACCATGTGTGTGGTGAGTGTGGGTGCAGTGCCACAGGGTGCCCCTGTGCCTCTGACATGGCCCACCCTCAGAGGGAAGAAGGGGTCCAGTTGTGGCTCAGCCGGATCAAACACCACCTACTGAAGGGGCGCAGCGGGTGACCTGGGGACCACTTGCCAGTCTCAATGACTCCCCTCCTTCAGCCAACTCCAAGGGGCAGGGGACAGCTTTACAATATTTGAAGAGATGCCAGAAATCTAGATTCCCCTAATTTTTAAATATTTGCGTTTAATTCCATTTTACTTTAAGCTATGAGCAAAACAAAAACATTTATTTTAAAATTGGCTGCTCTGACAAGTGGCTCATTTGGAGCTTCTACACTAGTCTAGTCCCACAGGTTCAATTTTTTTTTCCTTGAGTTTTAAAGAAGAGGAAACTGAGGCCCAGGGAAAGATGCCTGGATCCCTCTCTAAGTGAACACTGAATGGAGCAGCAGAGAGTCCCCTGTTCCCTGCTCTGCTGCCACACATCACCTGGGGATTCACCACAGTCAGCAAGTATGGAGGCAGAAAGGTAGTTTCCACCTTGGCCCAGGATCTCCCAAGAGCACATCTGAAAATGGCATGGATTCACCATAAGCACCACCCATGCTCTGCTGCATGTGAAGTGGGACCGCCCACCACTTCCCATGCCATTACAAAGATGATGAAGCAGCTGTCCTCACCACCCTGCCTCTGCCAAGGGTCCCAAATCCCACAGTTCCTGTGAGCAGGGGTGGCCAGAGTGGCTTTCGGGAGCAGGGGGTGGAAAGCTCCAAGTTTAAAAATGTTGCTGGAGGTTGAAGACAGAAGGGCAGCAAGTGCAGGAGCTTGGGTGGCTGTCTACCGGGAAAAGGCTCCTTTACATGCTCGTCATCTTCGACATGTGATTGGCCTTTTTTTGTCTACGGTTTCCTCCATTTTCCCCCCTGTAACAAGAGGATCAAAACTGCGCTGCCCTCCTACATCACGCTGAGAAGGAGGCAAGACAGCATGTGCAGAGTTAAACAGTACCCCAGCCCTGTCAACTGCTCCAGCCTGCCTGTCCACACCACGGTTGCTTGAGACACTCTCACTCCTGGCCCGTCTTTACCCACTTCATCTGAAGAATCCATGCATGTGCCAGCTGTTGAGCACCCTCAGATGCCAGATTCCGTCGTTCCCATCTCTCCTCTCCCTCAACTTCCAGCAACTCCAGGGGGCCAGCATCCTCATCATCACTGCAGATGAAGGCCCAGAGGGAATATGAGGAGCCTGAAATCACCTGAGCTGGCAAATGTGACCTTGAGCAAGCCCCAGGATCTTCCTAAGCCTCCGACTTCCTCATGTGTAAAAGGTCCAGGACTCCCACCACCCACTGCTGCCATTTGGCTCTATGAGGTAATGGCTTGGGAAGTGGCTGTCAGGCTGTGTGTCTGAGCCAAATGACAGTGTCAGAGTGAGACCTTTGGAGGTCTGTTCTTGTTTGGGCTCAGTGCATTTGGCAGTGAGAGCCATAGAGAAAAGTTATGCCAACCATCATTTTCCTTGGATAATCTTCAAAACACATCTCCTCCTCCTCTTAACAAGTGCAAGGCTGGCTTCAGCAGAGCTGTACACAAGAAAAGCCACCCCCAGTGGAACGACCCAGAGGTGGGAAGAAGATGGACAGGATGGTCCCAGAGGCAAAGGATTGGGAGAAGACCTCAGGCTAGAGGTCATGGTGATGCTGGTTCAAAGCCTAGGTCTTCTGTTCACTGCAGAAAGGAGCTCACTGCTCCCTTGGGCCAGTCAGTCAGTCTCTTGGAACCAGTCCACAGGCTATCATGATGAGAGGGCTGGGCAACTGAGAAGCAGGAAAGTCTGGGGGTCTATGGTGGTCCACAGGCTCAGTACTAGGTCCCAGGCTGGACCTCAGCCCAGCAGGGCGCCAGGGGCAGGGTAGAAACCCAGGGAGCCAGGGAGAAAGACTGGCTGCTGATCTCAGGAGAGGAGATGAAGACAGTGCTCAGGAGCAAGCCGCACTGGACTCTGAGGATGCCTGGCTCTCAGGAGGCAGCAGCATAGCACCAATGCACTGAACGGAACCTTCCCTCTCCATCCTTCTTGGTCTGCTTCCCCAGTCTTTTACTCGCCAGCCTGGCCCCCACCTTGCAAAGGGATGGAGAGCCCAGGCTCTAATGCTCACAGCCCTGGCTTCCCATGCAGCCCCACACGTCCGGAGGAATAGTCCCGGGCGGGCAGCCTCCACCCTCTGACACTCAGTGGGCCTGCTTCCCTAGGCTGGTGCAGCCTCCCCAAAGGGCTACCGGGGGTACACAGGCTGCCACACACATCAGGGGGTCTGAGCGTGACCAGACTGGCTCTCCACCACCACACTCAGACCGATTCCCTCGGTGGCCACCATCAATTTGTCTTTACCTCTCAGGTGACTCGATACGGGTGCCCAGGGCAGGGGAAAATGGCCTGTCCAGCATGGCCAACACCACCACTGGCTGTACTCACATCTGTGAAAAGACTCAGGTTAGAGGTCCAGACAGGAGCAGTTTTCTGTTCTGGCCCTGGATATTAGCCCAAAACAAGCCTACAAACTCCACACACCACCAGCTGATTGTTTATGGTGCTTTTCTGATTCCTGGAGTCACAGCCACACTCCTGAAGAGGTGATTGGCTCCGCCTTCTTTCAAGGATTTGTGTGAGGCATGGCAGGAAACCCACCCCAGGGGCTCCTGGGGGGCCTGCAGACTCATACAAGGACAATCTACCTGTCTTAGTCGTGTCTGTGGTGGTAATTTTTAAAGAAGAGAGGTCTCTTTTGGCTCACAGTCTGAAAGCTGGAAGTTCGAGACTGGGCAGCCACATCTGGCTAGGGCTTCACACTGCATCAACTCACAGCAGAGAGAGAAAGTGGGCACAGGACAAAAGGTAGGAACCACGGTGCACAGACTGCTTTTGTGAGAATGAGTCTGGGAAAAGGGCACTAATCCATTCAGGAGGGCTCTACTGCTACCACCCAACAACTCCCATTCCTCTCAATAAGCTGCACTGAGGAATTAGACCTGGAAATATTTGTTTTTGTTTTTGTTTTATTTAAGAGGAAAAAAAAGACACATATAAGAAAGACAAAAAGCAAAAGAGACAAACAAACAACTAGAGTAAATGTACAACAGTAACTATAGGTTTACAAAACAGGATGATAGAAATTTGACAATGGTCGCAATATTACATACCGTTACCTTCAAAATGGTTGCTTACATTAACAGATATAGACATGTAAAATTGATCTAATCATCTGAGTATTGACCGTTCTTTCTCAGTAACTAATACATTCAGCAGTATGTTCGTTTTAGTTATCTTACATATACATATGTCCAGATTTGTATTTTTTCCTTTTCCCTTCCCTCTTTCCCCCTTTTCCCTTCTCAATTACTTTTGCTCTTTGAGCAGTTTTTTACCCTTCCACAGTATTTATTGTAGATTTTGGATCATATATACTTTTTCAGTTTCTTACACTAGGGAGACAATACGGTATTTACACATGTGGGTTTGATTTATCTCACTTATGAGTATGGTCTCAAGTCGTGACCATTTACTTACAAAAGTCTCAAATCAATCTTTCTTGACAGCTGAATAGTACTCCATTGTATAAAAATACCACATCTTTTTTATCCAGTCTTTGATTGATGGGCACTTGGGTTGTTTCCAAAATCTGGCTATTACAGATTGGGTTGCTATAAACATGGGTACACAGATATCACTGTGATATGATGTTTTCAATTCTTCTGGGAAAATGCCCAGAAGTGGGATAGCTGGGTTGAATGGGATCTCTAATCCTAAATTCTTGAGGGATCTCCACACTGATTTCCGCAGTGGCTACACCAGTCTACACTCCCACCAACAGTGGAGAAGAGTTCCTTTTTCCCCATAGCCCCTCCAGCATTTGATATTGGTTGATTTTTTAAACTTGGCCATTCTTTCTGGAGTGAGATGGAATCTCAGTGCTGTTTTAATTTGCCTTTCCTGAATGACCATTGATGTTGAACATTTTTTCATATATTTATTTGCCATTTGTATTTCTTTCTCTGAGAAGTGTGTATTCATCTCAGATACTCATTTTTGGATTGGGTCCCAGGGGCCTGATTTCTTTTAACTCTTCATATGTTTTAGATAGAAGTCCTTTGTCTGATGAACAATTGGCTAAGATATTTTCCCAGTTCGTGGGTTTTCTTTTCACTCTGTTGGAGATTTCCTTTGACATGCAAACACTTTTTAGTGAGATGAGATCCCAGTTGTTGATTCTGGAAAGTGTTTTCCGTGCAATTTGATTTTTGTTCATGAACTCTCTGCCTACTCCCATGTCATCAAGATTTTTACCTACTCTGTCTTCTAGTAACTTTAGTGTCTCTGTTTTAATATTCAGATCTTTGATCCATTTTGACTTTATTTTAGTGCATGATGATAGACATGGATCTAGTTTTAGTTTATGGCATACAGAAAGGTAGTTTTTCCAGTACTATTTGTTAAAGAGGCTATCTTTCTTCCAATGTACATGTTTGGCTCCTTTGTCAAAGATGAGGTGGCTAAGTGTGTTTGTAGTTGTGGCTGTATGTTCTAATCTATTCCATTGATCTTCGGGTCTGTTTTGATTCCAGTACCATGCTGATTTTATCACAGTAGCTTTGTAGTATAGTTTCAAGTCAAGGACTGTGATGCCTCCTGATTTACCTTTGTTGCCCAGAATTGCCTTTCCTATTCTATGTCTTTTCTGGTTCCAGATGAATTTCAGGAATGCTTTCTCTAGCTCTGTGAGGTAGGCAAGTGGTATTTTGATTGGGATTGCATTAAATCTGTATAATAATTTTGGGAGAATGGCCATTTTCATGATGTTTGTTCTTCCTACCCATGAACAGAGAATATCTTTCCATTTTCTGAAATCTTCTTCAATTTCCTCCTTCAGAATAATGTAATTTTCACTGTATAGATCTTTTACTTCCTTTGTTAGATTGATTCCTAAGTATTTTTTTTTTTGGATGTTATAGTGAAGGGTGTGGTTTCCCTTATTTCTCTCTCAGTAACTTTGTTGTTTGTGTACAGGAATGCTATTGATTTTTGAGTGTTCACCTTGTATCCAGCTACATTACTGAATTTGGTTATTACTTCTAAAAGTCTTCTAATGGATTTTTGAGGGTCTTCTATGTAGAGTATCATATTGTCTGCAAATAATGATAATTTCACTTCTTCCTTTCCTATCCTTATTCCCTTTATTTCTTTCTCTTGTCTAATTGCTCTGGCTAGTATTTCCAGAACTATATTGAATAGGAGTGGTGATAATGGACATCCTTGTCTTGTTCCTGATTTTAGGTTGAAAGTTTTCAGTTTTTCTC
>RJWM01003001.1:45053-84162 GCA_004363535.1 Dasyprocta punctata | reverse complement strand
AATGATATATGGCTTTTATCAGGTTGAGGTAGAGACCATCTATTCCGATTTTCTGTAGGGTTTTTATCATGAATGGGTGTTGGATTTTGTTGAAAGCTTTTTCTGCATCTATTGAGATGATCATGTGATTCTTGTCCTTGGCCCTGTTAATATGGTGTATTACATTTATTGATTTGCGTATGTTGAACCATTCCTGAATTCCTGGGATGAATCCCACTTGATCATTTTGTATAATCTTTCTGATAACTTTCTGTACTCTATTTGCCAGAATTTTATTGAGGATTTTTGCATCTATGTTCATTAGGGAGATTGGCCTGTAATTTTCTTTTTTGGTTGGGTCTTTCTCTGGTTTTGGTATTAGGGTAATCCTTATTTCCAGGAATGAGATAGGGAGACTTACTTCCCTTTCAATTTCATTGAAGAGTTTGAGGAGTGTTGACATTAAGTCTTCCCTAAATTTCTTGTAGAATTCAGCAGTGAATCCATTAGGGCCCGGACTTTTCTTTGTTGGTAGGGTCCTGATTACATTTTCAATTTCATTAGCTGAAATTGGGTAACTCAGCAGCTTTACATCTTCTTGATTCAGCTTTGGTAATTCATAGGTTTCTAGGAATCTGTCCATTTCTTCTGTTATTGAATCTATGTGAGTAAAGGTTTTCTAAGTTGGTGTTGATGATCTTCTGTATTTCCACAGGGTCTGTAGTGATTTTACCCTTTTCATTTCTTATTTCACGGATCTGAGTTTTTTCTTTCCTCTTTTTGATAAGATTGGCTAGGGGTTTATCAATTTTATTTACTCTTTCAAAGAACCAACTCTTTGATTCAGTAATTCTTTGTATTGTTTTCTTAGTTTCAATTGCATTGATTTCTGCTCTGATCTTGATAATTTCCTCCCTTCTTTGGG
This sequence comes from Dasyprocta punctata, assembly GCA_004363535.1. Lineage (NCBI taxonomy): Eukaryota > Metazoa > Chordata > Mammalia > Rodentia > Dasyproctidae > Dasyprocta > Dasyprocta punctata. The sequence continues at coordinate 83,258 of RJWM01003001.1, read as the reverse complement.
CTTTGGACTTGACTTGCTCTTCTTTTTCTAGAAGTTTGAGGTGCATCATTAGGTTGTTTATGTTTGTTCTTTCCATTTTTCTGATGTGGGAGTTTAGTGCTTTAAATTTCCCTCTGAGGACTGCTTTCATTGTGTCCCACAGGTTCCAGTAATTTGTATTTGCATTTTCATTCAATTGTAGATATTGTTTAATTTCTTCTTTAACTTCTTCTGTGACCCATTGGTTATTTAGGAGAGCATTATTTAATTCCCATGTGTTTATGTGGTTATTGTAGGGGTTTTTTTTGTCATTCATTTCCAATTTTACTGCGCTATGGTCAGATAATATGCATGGAATTATTTCAGTTCCTTTTCATTTACTTAAGCATGTTCTGTGGATCAGTATATGATCTATTTTAGAGAATGATCCACGTGCAGCTGAGAAGAATGTGTACTCTCATGTTGATGGGTGGAGCACTCGGTACATATCTAATAGGTCCATTTGTTCACAAGTTTGATTCAGTTCTGTTATTTCTTTGTTGATTTTTTGTTTGGTTGATCTGTCTCTCTGTGACACTGGGGTGTTAAGGTCCCCCATTATAACTATATTAGTGTTCATTTAGTTTTTCATGTCTATTAAGAAGTGTCTTACATAGTTGGGTGCTCCCATATTTGGTGCATGTATATTTATGATTGTAATCTCTTCCTCTTGAAGTTTTCCCCTAACAAGTATGTAGTGACCTTCTTTATCTCTTTTGATCATTCTCAGTTTGAAGTTCACATTGTCTGCAAACATAATAGCTACCCCTGCTTTTTTCTGGGTTCTTAATGCATTGAGTATTGTTTTCCATCCTTTGATTTTTAGTCTGTGAGTTTCCTTTTGAGTGAAATGCGTTTCTTGTACACCGCATATTGTTGGATTTTGTTTCTTAACCCACTCTGCCAGTCTGTTTCTTTTTATTGGTGAGTTGAGACCATTCACATTAATTGACATAACTGATATGTACTGGCTCATCCTTGTCATGATATCTTTCTGTTGTTGGTTTTCTACATTTTCTGTTTAATTATTTGCCCTGCTTAGTGGTTTCCTTTTGTTGTTGTTCTTAAGATTGGGGCTATCTTTGTCTCTTTCTACAGTGTCTTTCAGTACTCTCGGCAGTGTTGGTTTGGTGGCCATAAATTTCTTCAGTTGTTCTTTGTCATGTAAGTATCTTATTTCTCCATCAATTTTTAAGGATAGTTTCACAGGGTACATCAATCGGGGTTGAAAACTGTTTTCTTTCAGGATTTGAAATACTTCACTCCCAGCTCTTCTTGACTTAAAGGTTTGTGTTGAGAAGTCTGCCGTGATTCTGATAGGCTTTCCTTCATAGGTGATCTGTTTCTTTTCTCTGACAGCTTTTAGTATTTTGTTCTTGTGCTGTATTTCTGATACCCTAATTATTATATGTCTGGGTGAAGATTTATTTTGGTTACGGTTAATTGGGGTTCTGTGTGCCTCATTTATTTGTATATCAGATTCTCTTCCCATGTTTGGAAAGCTTTCTGCTATTATTTCTGTGAATAGTCTTCGCAGGTCATTAGTATTGACCCCTGCTTTTTCATTTATGCCTATTAATCTTATGTTATTTCTCTTGGCATTGTCTTGCAGCTGTTGAATTGTTGCTTCTTGGTTCCTTACTATTTTTAAGAGATCTTTTCTTTCATGGCCATAAGCTCCCATGCTGTCTTCAAGGTCTGAGATTCTATCTTCAGCTTCATTCAAGTGGTTTTTCAAACTTTCCATGGAATTTTTCATCTCCTGAATTTCCCTTTGAAGCTGTTTCATGCATTCTATTTGTGCCTTATATTGTTCACTCAAAGTTTCCATCATTTTCTTATGTTCTTCTATTTTTTATCTTGCTCTTCTTTAGATACACACAACATTTCTTTCATAATGATTGTCATTTCATTTTTTGCCTGAGAGATTATTTCTGATTCGAGTTTCTCTATAGCTTCATCAAGTTGTTTCTTTACTACATTTGCTATCATTTCAGAAAGTTCAGTTGTGTGACTCCCAGTGTCTTCCATTTTGGTGTCTCTTGGGTTTGTTCTTGGTGGGCTGGGGGATTGAGACTACCTCTTTGTCTTTTGTTTTGTCATTTTTTTCTGGGACCTGTGTGGCTCTGTGTCCTGTTCCCATGGTGGGTTTTGCTGAGTTGTGGGACCAGGTAGAACTGCATCCTCTGTCCAGCTAGTGCGGGCACATTCCCAGAGTGTGCTGCTGAAGCCTCTGCCTTACTGGATGGGGGCCAGGACCTCCAGGACCCAAGCAGCCAGGCGTACCCTGGAGTGTGGCAACACCCAGACCCTGAGTCTGGCTTCAAGCAGTTCAGAGCCTCTGAAGTGCCAGGCAAGTCTGGGCAAGTCCCAGGCCTACAGTGCCTGGGCCTTGCTCCTGGCTGGGTGGGCCCGCAACCTCTAGGACCCACTGCACCGACCACACCCCTGAACAATGGATCTTGCATCCTGTGCTCTGATGGGCAGAGCCCAAGCTCTCCAAGGCCCTGCAGCTACGCTGGCCAGTCCCTGATGAGCAGCTCTGGGGTCCTGGACTGGGCTAGGCTCAGTACTTCTGTGTCCTGTGAGGCTGGCCGAGCATTCCCCACTGGGTTGCGCTGAGTCAGGGGACCGGGTAGAGCTGGATCCTCTGCACAGCTAGTGAGCAGAAATGGGTTTTATAGGGGCAACCACAATCAAACCATGGCCCTACCTATTTGGGATTTTTGTGTCCTTGAACCCTGAAATAGGTGAGACTCTCAGATAGGACCTTGTCAGGATCAGGCTAATGTCCACTTAGCCTCCATGTAGGGCAGACCCTACTCTGGGAGTGCCCTCTTCAGAACTGGAAGGCATCTTCCCTATTCCTGGTGGGAAAGTCTCACTCTCAGGTGTGTCACTGTGGGGATCTCCTAAGTCAGCTTCAAGGGCAAACCTACCCCTCTGGACCCACCGTGATGTGAGGCCTGAAGAAACCACAAATGATCTGGACTTTGTTCAGTGCAAAACAAAACATGGGGAGAAGGTCTCTAAGAACCCCTCTTGTTCCAGCCACCCTTCCCCACATTTACATAAGGCTCCTTCCCACTCCCCTCACAGGGCAGCTAGGGTCTCCAGTGCCCTTCACTGGCAAAACCACAAGTCTGATCTGAAACTGAGCCCCGCCCCTCTGCTACACCGTCTCCAGAGCTGGCTCTAATGCCCAGGCCTCTCTCTCTCGGGGCCCCTGAGCTAATTATAGGCTCCCCTAAATCACTGCAAGAAAAACCCAATTAAATCGTGATGGCCACGGATGTTCAGGCAGCACCTCCCTTCACCTCCAGGGTCCGAAGCTGAGATGAGGAGTCTCATTTGAATCTGAAAGTAGTTTTATCTCTTAAGGCTGAATTCAGGAAGAGTGGAAAGGCAGGATGCTTTCCCAGCTGCTCCTTCACACCACATCAGGTGACCCACAGGACTGGCTCAGGGGTTCAGCCACATCTGTGCAGCCTGGGAAAGTGTGTGTGGATGTGAGGCTGATCACAGAGGTGAACCAGAACACCACGGCGGTTGCCGTTGGCAATCACATGGTACTGCACTACCGCCATGGCCAAGGCCAGTGGTGGCCTGGTGGCATGGAGCAGAACTCAGCCAATGTTTGCCAAGTGATTACACCATGCCTGTCACAGAGCAGACACCCAAACCTCATGCAACCCCGTCCCTCTTGGAATCTTCTTGTGAAACTGTGCACCACTGTGGTACAAACAACATGACTCACCTTTCCCAAACCTTCACACGAAAAACTTACTATAGGCTCATCCTCTTTGAACTCTGAGGTTGAGAGAACCAGTGCGGGTGGGAGCAGGGACAAAGCCGCTTCCCTCCTGTGGTCTGGGTGCCTCTGATACATTCCTGGTGCCAAGCTGCTCACCCCTTCCTGGCCTGTGTCCCCTCTGTAAAGCAAGTGCCCTATTCCACACCCCAGGAGCCACCTTGAGGGATCTGGATCTTGTGTGGTGACTATGATCCGATTCAGCCTTGTTTATTTACTCCCTGCTCAGTCACTTTACTGCAGTGGCCAGCCATGGTCAGCTGACCAAGGAGACCTCAAAGACAGAATACGAAGGGGGGAAATCCCCCACTTGGCCGAGGCTGCTTTGTGAGCTGAGTTTAGGACAGCGCTCAATGTACAGACTCTAGACTCCAGTTTGAATTCCAGGTAGCTGTGTAACAGTGGACAAGTTACTTAAACTTTGTGTGCATTGGTTTCCTCCTCTGCATAACGGGCATGATGATGATAGCACACCTGTCCAAGGCTGCCACAAGTGTTAAATGCATTTACACGCTCCTGTGCTTGGGTGAAGCCAGTGCCTGGTGGGTGCTGAATGAGGGTCTCCCTTGTTCTCCTCAAGCCCAGCCTGGTGGGCATGATAGCTCCCTCTTCCTGGAGCAGACTTGAGGCGGGAAGCCACTTGCCCGTGGTCACACAGAACTGTCTCCAGAGAGGAGAGGCTGAAGGCAGCTGAGGGAAGGCAGGGCTCGGAGCACAGAGGACGCAGGGAAAGGAGGTTCCTAGTGAGGGCAGGACCTCCCTGAGGCGAGAATGGAGTCCCAGTGTAGGGATGGGCTATAAATACGAGAGGAGAGGTAAGGGGCTTTGTAACTAGGCCAAGAATGTGTGTTAATCATTGAGGTCAGGACGGCGCAGCGGCACTCAGCTGAGGAAAGGTGCATCCAGGAAGAGCAGGGTCCGGGATAAGCAGCCCTCAACACGGGGCCTTCAGGCCCTCCAGCCCTCCGTGTGAGTGTGGCTGGCTCCTGGGCATGCCTCTCCTGCCCTTCCAAACCTCAGGAAAGCCTTGTACCCCAGATCAGCCCCCTAAAACCTGCCCTCAGGACACGCTCACAGTCACGGCCACAGTTCCCAAAAGGCCAATGAGTTACCACTGTAGTGGGTAAATGAGTGCTCACTTTCTCTCTCTCTCTTTCTTTCTTTCTTTCTTTCTTTCTCATTTTTCTTTGTTTCTTTCTCCATACTGGGGATTGAACCCAATGTCTTTTCACTGAGCTGCATCCACAGCTCATTTTTACTTTTTATTTTGAGACAGGGTCTTACTATATTCCCACATTGCCCAGACTGGCCTCAAACTTGTGATTCTCCAGCCTCAGCCTCTCAGAACACTGGAATTATAAACGTGTACCACCATGCCCCCAGCTCAGTACATTATTTGCTTTTAATAGCTCTGCACTTATTTTAATGTTTTAAGAGAAAAGGCAAGTAGCAAAATGAATCCATGATACTGTGACTATCAATGCTTTGGGTAACACCATCATCCTGTGGAATCTACCCACAGGTTTCCTGGTTCCCTTGGATACCAAAATCCACGGGTGTGCAAGTCCCTTGTGGGAAATGACATATCGTTCTCATAGAACCTACACATCCTCTGTGTGCTTTAAATCAGCACTAGAGGACTTGTGCCTGGTACAATGTAAATGCTGTGTGAAGAGCTGTTAGGCTGCATTGTGGGGGCAACAGTGACGAAAGACAATATCTATACATGTCCAATACACGTGCAGTTGTTTAAATATTTCCAGTCTGAGGTTGGTTAGGTAAGAGATATGGGAACCTTTGGCTGTGGAGGGCCAGCTGCACTGAGGAGATATCTAAATGTTTTAAAAACAGGAGTCAATTTAAAGACAAATTTGAAGTATATGCTTGTGCTTGCCACCTTTCTGTTACTGTAGAGAAATAACTGAGACAGTCAATTTACAAGAAAAAAAGAGTTATTGCAGCTTATGGTTTTAAAAGTGTCAATGGGTTGGGCCCCTTTACTTTGCCCTTCGGGAGGCAGTACAACATGGCAGGAGCATAGCACACAAAAAAATCCGTTTCTTTTTCTTTTTTTTAAAGAGAAAAAACAGAAAAATCAAGAAGCAAACAAACAACAGCAACAACAAAAACAATAGTGATATAGGGTTTCAAAACAAGATGATAGGAATTTAACAGTGGTTGCTATACCAAATAGTTGCTCAGGTTACCAGATACAGGCATGCAAGATTGATGAAACAATATAATTTCCCTTTGAGCAGTTTCTTTTCCTTTTACTATATCTATTGTAACTTTTGGATCTTACTTACTCTTTCAGTTTCTTACACAAGTGAAATAATATGTTGTTGACACATGCAAGTCTGACTTATTTCACTTGTGAGAATGATTTCTAGTTTCATCCATTTAACTACAAAAGCCTCAAGTTTATTGTTCTTTATGACTGAGTAGTATTCCATTGTACAAAAATACCCCATCTTTTTTATCCACTCCTCAGTTGATGGGTATTTGGGTTGATGGGTATCTGGCTATTACAAATTGGGCAGCTATAAACATGGGTGCACATATATCACTGTGGTATAATGTTTCCATTTCTTCTGGGAAAATATCCGAAACGGGAATAGCTGCGTTAAATGGAACTTCCTCTTATCCTAGTTTTTTGAGGAATCTCTGCACGGATTCCCACAGTAGTTGTACCACTCTACACTCCCACCAACAATGGAGAAGTGTTCCTTTTTCCCTACAGCCCTGCAACCATTTGTTATTGGTTAATTTCTTGATGTTAACCATCCTTTCTGGAGTGAGATGAAATCTCAGGGTTGTTTTAATTTGTGTTTCTCGAATGACCAATGATGTTGAACATTTCTTCATATATTTATTTGACATTTGTATTTCTTTGTCTGAGAATTGTGTATTCATCTCAGATGCTCATTTTTGGATTGGGTAATTAATTTGGGGGGCCTGATTTTTCCAATTCTTTGTACATTCTAGATAAAAGTCCTTTGCCTGAGGGACAATTGGCAAAAATCTTTTCCCAATCTGTGGGTTTTCTTTTCACTTTATTGGTGATTTCTCTCAATGTTTGAAAGCTTTTTAGTAAGATGAGATCCCAGTTGTTGATTCTTTGAAGTACTTCTCATGCAGTTTGGTTTTAGTTCATGAACTCTTTGTCTACCCCTATGTCCTTGAGATTTCTATCTACTTTGTAGTCCAGGTTTAGTGTTTCTGTCTTAATATTTATATCTTTGATCCATTTTGACTATAGTTTAGTACATGGTGATAGGCATGGGTCTAGTTTAAGTCTTCAGCATGCAGAAAGCTAGTTTTTCCAACACCACTTACTAAAGAGGATATCTTTCTTCCAGTGAATGTTTGGCCCCTTTGTCAAAGATAAGGTGACTGAGTGTGTTTGTAGTTGTGCCTGTATCTTCTGTTCTGTTCCATTGATCCTCAGGTCTGTGTTTTTTTGACAGTACCATGCTGATCTCATTACAGCAGCTTTGTAGTATAATTTTAAGTCAGCAATTGTGATGCCTCCTGCCTTGTCTTTGTTGCCCAGGATTGCCTTTGCTATTCTAGGTCTGTTATGAAAACCATTCATTTCATTGCCAAGAGGGATGGATCCAGGCTCCCAGAATCCCCTTGGAGGACACACTGCTAATGACCTAAGTTCCTTTCACTAGGCTCTGCCTCTTAAACCATGACAGGCTGGGGACCAGCCTTTAACTCCTGGGCCTGTAGGGGCCAGGTAAGATTTGCACCAAAGCAGTCACATTTGTGACCTGGCAGGCATCACCACTGAAGTTGCAGACATTCTAGCCTACAAGCAACTACACCTCGCTGCTGTGCATGCCCTCCATGGTCTTCTGTGAGCCCCAACCCAATCCCACCTCCCTCTCTCCCACTGCACCTGTCACCTGGAAGGTTTTCCCTGCCATCTCCCAACTCACAAGCCCAGGCACAATGAACCCCCTGCTGGACCCGGTGAGCTGCCCAGCCTCACCATCCCTTGCCACTCCCAGAATCACGTGACTGTTATCCACTCTGTGAGCACAGCTCACTCAGCCTTGCAGACCTAAGTCCATCTGCCTGCCTGCCTGTGTGTCCAGCTCAGAGCCTGGAGCCAAGAGCAGGCCAGGAGGTGACACCTGCTTAGTCACTGCCAGGTGTGAGACCCCGTGTGAAATCTCACCTCTCTGGGCTCTGTGCCTCCTCCCTCTTCCGTCAGATGGGGACAAGCTTCCCTCCCCAGTGGGGCTGCCAGATTTGGGTGTGCTTACTCACCCCAAAGGCTGCGTCAGCCCAGTGCTTGGCATGTCATCAACACCAATGTCATTGTCAGGGACCAGTGCATGTGCATTCCCTGAAGCTATTGTGGTGCCACTGGGGGGAGAAACAGAATAGAGCGCATGCGCACTGTAGTCCAGAGAAAGTTTTCCGAGTCTTCTTACTCCTGCCGCTTGTTATGAATATGGGGAAACTGAGGCTCATACTGCACCCCTTGAATCAGGACTGAGGACTCCTGTGCTTGACCTACTCCCTCCCACCTCTCTCTCCTGGCCCCCAGAAATGGCTGAGGTGAGGATCACCAGCACGCAGGCCCTTGAGGTCTGTATACCCCCAGCCTGCAGGAGAGCTTTCACTTTGCTAAGGCAGAGCATTAAAAGCCTCCTGCTCTGCAGACTCCTCAGGTAGGTAGAGCAGATGCGACCTTTGTTATCTGTTATTTTTAGCAGAGCAGTGAAGAACGATAAAAACCTGTATGAGAGCTGCCTATAAATAACATGCCTGTGGCAATCTGAAACAAAACAAATTAAAAAATAGTAGATCCAAACAAGCATTGCCCTTCAAAGTAGAATACCAGCCTTAGAATGGAGCTTTCCACTCAGTGAGCAGATCCCACAAATCTATTGCCAGAGCTCATCACACAGTTCCAAGAGGCAAGCAGACCCCCGTATCAGCCTGGTAGTACAGGAGAGCTGAGGGCGGGGCCGGACACACAGAGGGACCTGTGAGCATGGCCAGGGTTACTGATGAGTCTTGGAAAGCTCCAGTGCTTAGCCATTCAGAAAACAGAACCAGGCCCAACTGGTGCAAGTGTGCCTTTCAGAACTGGAGAGAGACCTGGGCCTGGTAAAGCCAGAGAATCTGGTGTGCTCACGAGAACTTTCAGATGATGCTCTGGATGACCTGCACCTGGGCCCTGCAAGGAGGCTGAGAACAGGAGGGCTGGGGCCGGGGTCGTGGACCCTGCAGTGAGAAAGGAACAGGGGAAGAGAAAAGAAAGGTCACTGACCAAGTGTTTTAGGGCAGCACCAGAGCAGGCCCAATTCTTCTGACACAAAAGCCCTCTGGGCAGCATGGCCATCAGCAGCAAGAGAAGAGTAGGAGCTAGGAGCCAACAGAGACCCAGGAGTGGGCCTGGACAGCCAGCTGGGGGAGAAGCAGGTGCAGGGGAAGGACAGAAAGGTCCTGAGCCTTGACAGTGGTCAGCCCAGGCAGCATGCATCCCTCTGCCATGCTGTGCTGGGAGTGGTCGACAGCGGGCTCCTGGGGAGGGGCGTGTCCTGTTTCACAGAGGTCACCCCTACTTCCTGTGGGGTGATGCTCTAACCTGGCAAAGTGTAGAAACTGAGGTGCAAGCCACCTATGGGAGACCACTGCCATGCAGGGGTGAGTAGGACAGGAGCACCCTTGGGCAAGACTGCCACCACACTGAGCCATGCCCCACAGGTGCAGTGCCGTGTCCTGCTTATCTGTAGTTCAACAATGACGTGCATGCTTGTGGGCGTGTATGTGTTACTGTGGACTGAACCCAGGGTCTTTGTGCCAAGTTACATTCCCAGCCATTTTTATTTTGTATTCTGAAACAGGGTCTCACTATGTTGCTAAATTGCCCGGGCCAGGATTGCAGGTGTGTGCTGCCACACCCAGCCTGGTGGGTAATTTTTAAAAGACTATTTATCGTGCATAGAACACATGATGGGGAAGTATTTTACAGGCATTGGAGTCACGGTTCATTCTCAGGGCAAGGCTCAGATGCAGATATTAGTGTCATGTTACTGATGAACTACAACTCATGAAGGCAAAGAGACTGGGGGCCATGCGGCCCAGAGAGCTGTGGCACCCGGATCTGAGCCTGGGTTTGTGTGAGTTCCCGAACCCAGTCCTGTACTCCCTGGCTGGGCTGGGGTACTTGTGGGACCTGAAACATCACTAGGTTTTCAGAACAAGTGGTGTCTTCCATGAAACTGACAGCTGACAGCCCTTGCCACATCACAGAGAAGAGGGTTCCCAGTTGGGAATCTGTGGAGAGTAGAACAGGGCAGAGGCCCACTCAGCACCCTGGAGGATTCCCCCATCTTTGCCACTGAGTGTCCCTCTACCAAGCCCTGCTTCTAGGAAGGCCCCACATCCCTAGGCATGCAGTAGGTGTTCAATTAATGCTGAAGAATGAATGATGCAATCTTCAGGTTTTCTCTCATTTTACTGGAAATCAAAGACCAGACACCCTATGATTTGACTTGAACCCATCTACATTCACAAAACAGAAAGAAAGAAGCAAGCCAGGCTTTTGCTGTACACCTCTCACAGGCCAGGTATAGGCCAGTTATTCTTTCACACCTTCTGGTGCTCCCACAATCGTAGGTTTTGTTGTTCCTGTTTCACAGATGTAGAAATTGAGTCACAAACTGGCCAGGTGGCTACTCAAGGCCCCCAGTGGTCAGTGGCAAAGCTTGGGTTTAATCCTGCATCTTTGATCTCAAGTCTGCTCTGCTGTTCTCTATCCCCCAGGAAGAAACAGCACCTCATAGCACAGCAGCAGCCTGCAGGCTGCAGAGACCCTTCCAGCCCGTCTTGTACTCAGTCACTGCAAACCAGCCCACAGGGCTGCTGGGGGAATGTCAGAGTTTCCCTTTCCCCACAGCTCATGCCCCTTGACTGACTGCCAGTCCTGGGCTCTTCCCATTCCGGGGGCCACCAGCTAGCAGACTCACAGTGACGGAGTCTGCCCAACCTTCCGGGATCCTCAGAGGCTGCAGAGTGGGCCACCAGGCCTGGGCTGTCCCTGCTGATGGCAGCTTTCCGGGCAGACCCTCCTCTGATGAAGACGGGCTCAGAGCAAGGAACCACATAAGGTGGCAGGAGTCCCTTAAGGGTCTTAAAGGCTGCCTGGAGCAGGGACTCAGCTTCCAGGCCCAGCTCTGTGGCCAAGTGTCCAAAGCGGGAGATGGGAAGGTGGAGTGGACAAAGGTGTGCATTGCGCTTGGAGGAGGGCCTGATTTGGGGAGCTCTACAGAGCCCCTCCAGACTCTCTGAGGACCCTATCCTCCCTGCAGGCCCACCTCCCCCCTGCTTCCGTGCCACTGTCCACACCTGCACAGGCCCCAGGCATTCCTGGGCAAAGAGCAGGGAGGTGAAGAATGGGAAGGAACTTGGAAGCCACGGTGTGAGTTTGAGTCCCCACTACACTCAGCGGCTGGACTCCCTTGGCCTCTCTGTATATCCATTTCCCCATGTATAAAATGCGGATGATAATCAAGGCTGCCCTAAGGAGCCTGGGGAGGAACTAAATGAGTAAACGAGGAGAAGTTCTGAGAAGTGGAACTCAGCACAGCAGGTAGTAACTTTAAGGCAATGCCCCTTCTCAGTGCCACAGTTCATTTCCAGTCCCGTTGTCCCTTCTGCCCGGGCACCTCTCCCTCCTGGTTTCCCTGGGGCTGGAGAAAGCAGGTTCTATCCAGCAGGACCAGTTCAGACCCTAGAGGGAGCCCTGGTTTGAGCCTGGAGCCCCCAGTTCTTGCCTCAGTTTCCCATGACCCTCGGGCTGCAGAGGCCTCCTCTTCTCTGGCCCCTGTCAGTGGCTCCCCACAGCTCCCAGCACCTGCTCAGCAGGGCTCTGCATGAGCAACCCCACCCCCATGCTGGCTACCATGACCCAGATGTAGAGCCAGCAGTGGTTACAGCTCTGGAGTACAAGAGTGATGGGGAGGTGGGAGCCCAGTGCAGCTGATGAAGGTGCAGAATTCTGTGGCCTACGAGCTTCCTATAGGCCCCTCCTGAATGTGCTCATGGCCTCTGCTCGCTTTGGCTCTTGCCCCTCTGTCAGTAGGACTGACCCTGCATGATCCTGTGTTTCATCCCTGCCTCTAACTCTTCTCGCACATGAGGCCAGGGTGCTTTCTGCCATGGTCTGAGCACCCAGCTCAGAAGCTGAGAGCAGGTACTCGCCGGGTATCTGTTTCCACAGAAAAGAGCCAGGGAGAGGCAGGAAGCACAAGGGCCCATTTTACCAAAGCGCCTGAAGCCATGCAGCCCGTTACGGGAGCTGGGGCTTCCGCAGCTGCACTGGCTCCAGTGCCCAAGCTCTCCAAAACCGCTGGGAAAGTGGGTGAAGAGGCAGGTGAGCCTCTCTGAGGCTCAGATCTTGGGGCTGGCATGCAGGAGAGGCCTGCAGGCTGAGCACCCTGACCCATGGGACCCCGACATGAGTCTGCAAGCTGCGGAGCAGGAACCAGTTCCTGCCGGGCACCAGCCACAGTGAACACACACACAATTGAATGTTAAGTAGAGATCCCAGGACAGTGCCAGTGAGAGTTGAACAATATTTGTTGACTGAATCATCCAAAGAGATGAATTACTAATGGTGGAAGTCAGACAGCAGACATCAGAGGGGAACACTCAGGGTCAAGGCTTTCCCTAGGTGGTCATCTCTTCTTGCATCCATCCCTGGGCTCAAGGATCCTAGTCCCATGTAACAGCTCTCTGGACAAGGTTAGTGAATCAAGCTAGGGTCCCCTTTTGCCCTATCCAAACTGGGCACACAGAGGGATCCCCACTCATTGGCAGACTCAGGAAATAGGGACTCGTGAGACAGACTTCAGAGCAAGCTGAAGACCATCTCCAGAGAGTCTAACACAGTGTGGCGCTACTGGCATTGCTTTCTGGTACAACACACTTGTAGCAAGTGTGGCTCTGTGCCTAGTGCCAGGGACACCACAGGCAAATGCGACCTGAAGTTCTGTCCACTGGGAGCAACTTTGCCTGGCAGACAAATGTACGCAGAAGGCTTCACTGAAACCAAGCTGATCTGGGGGCCAGGACAACGGCGGGAAATTGAAAGGAGGCTTCAAGAAGGGGTACTGGAGTCATCTTGAAGCATGTGTGGAGCCCTCCAGGCCAAAGAGGAGAAAAGGAAGGCGGGCAGCCTAGCTGTGGGTGGCATGTGCAGACTCCAAGGTGTGGATGTGCCAGGGGCCAAGGGGCGCAAAGTGAAGGGAAGGCCCAAGGTACTTGTTCAGCCATGGGAGCCACAGTGAAGAGTTGGGTTTTATGCTTCAAGCTCAGGGGAGCCAAAGAATGGCTTAGGGGAATTCTGGAAAACTCTCTAAAGCTGCAGAGTAGATAGGAGAGGAGATGGAGAGCCAAGTTAGGAGGCAGAACTGATGGGTGGGTGAGTGGAGGTGTACAGTAACAACGTGGCCAGCCAGAAGGAAAGAGCACCTCAAGACCACGCTCCCCAGACTGAAGAAGGGCACCACCCGGGGCAGTGCTCCCAGAACCACAGGCTGCCCTGGAGGGAAACCCACTCACTCCCTGATCAACTGTCCCACCAGGACTTGGGTAGAACAGAGGTGGGTTCAGCCTTGTCTGCAGCACCCCTTGGAGCCCTCACCCTCCACTTGGCTTCCTTGTCACAGTAGGCAGGCAGTGTCTTCCATCACCAACCCCCCAGGAAGGAGACCAGTGGCCCCACTCCTGAGGTCAGGGAGATGGGCCTGCAGGTGTGCAAACCCAGGCCCCACACAGCTCACAGACAGGCTTCACACACGGGACTCGGTTCTGCTTTCAGTGCCATTCCCCAGCCCATTCTGTGGCTTTGGGCATATTGCTGCACTTTGCTAGACCTCAGTTTCCTCATCTGTAAAACACAAATAAAAGGAGGCCCTGCCTTTCAGGACACAGTAAGTTACTGGTGTGAGTGGCAGTAGGGTGGAGGTCCCCAGAGCCAGGCTCCCTCGTCCTCACTAAGGGAACTGGGGCCTGAGGGGAACGAGCCCGGCACATGGTTGTGCCCAAGAACTGTCCTGCTCCAGGAGGAGGTCAGGAACGGAGCAATTCCCTGGGGGCTTCTCAACAGCAACCACTTTCTTTAACTTACAATCCTGCCAAATCATCCCCACTCTGCAGATGAGATGCTGGGACTTGCCGAGGTCGAGTCATACACATGAAGCTACATACACAGCAGGTAAACAAGGCAGCTAGGAGTTGAACCCAGGTCTATGTGCACACAAAGCCTCACCCCAGATGGGGTAGGCTGTGGAGCTTCAGACCTCGGTGAGCAGGGGATGTGAGCAAGGACCACAGTGCAACCTGAGGGGAGATCTGAGACCAGCAGGCCATGTAGTCCACTGGACCACTCACCAGTGCAGGGGGACTGCCCACCTGGATACCCCGGCAGGAGACAGGTGACCAGGAGCCTCTCCAGGAGAGCGGAGCTCAGCTCTGTGTGTGCTTCTCCCCATCTCGGACCTGGCCAGACCCTGCAGCCCCCACCCCATCCCAGAGAAAAGTGCCTTAGCCCCAGGACCTCTGCCCAAGGGAGAAGACAGTGTACAGCCAACTACGCACTGTGAGGACATCAGCTGTGCCCACACACACCCCACTCTACCCTGGCTTCTTGTTCCTTTCCCTGACCCTGGCCCTCAGTCCATGTCTACCGTGAGCCACGCTAGGCTGCAGGCAGAAGCCATCAGTAACCCTCCTAGCTGGCCTCCCGCCTCTGTCCCCTCTTCCCGAGGGGTGACCCTGACCTGCATTTCCAGCTTTCCTGGAGTTGCAACACTGGTGTCATTGTTTGTCTGATTTCACAACACCTCTCCCTTCCAGTCCACCCTGCCCCCGACGTATCCTGGAAAGAGAGGCCAATGCCCCAGATGTGTCTACTGCAGAAAGAGGAGGCCCTGGGCCCAGGCTGGGCAGAGGCTGCTGTCCATGGCCTGATTCCACCCTTAAGATGAACTTAGGCAAACCACTGGCAGCTTTCACATGAGATCTCAGTTCGTTCCACTATAAAATGGGAGAACTGGCTCACCCTACCTTCCTTCCTTTCAGGGGCACAGAAGAGATTTATTTAGGAAAGAAACACGAAAGTGGGATGTGGGGGGCATCCAGAAAATGAGGTGCATTATTTTCTGGAACATTCACATTTCTTTTGAGGGAGTGGAAACCTACGGATTTTGTGAGTCTATAGGAAGTACTGTCTTGGTCCAGGCTTAAGGGAAACAGGAAAAAGAGGACGGCCCACTCTGCCGATGGCTAGTGGCCCGTTGTAGGGGAAAAGGTACGAGTCCAGTGGGTTTTTTGATGTTTTTAAAGTCGAATGATCTAAGCATTCTTTGAATGCTCTCAATCCATTCCCATGTTTTAAGATCAGATTTCTGCCCTTCATCTCCTAAACTGGTTTCTCGGGGTCTTTATGGTTGTAGCACCTGATGAATCAACACCATTCAGGCCTTTCCCGTGTGTTGGAAGGTGGCCCCTGGGACACTAGCCATGCAGCTAAGGTGGTCACAGCCTGCTGAGGGAGATAGAATCCCGACCACCACAAGACAGTGCAGTCAGAGAGAGGACACAAGCACAGGTCTTCTCAGTCTGTAGGGCTGGGGAGGACCGCGTGATGCAGGCTGCCTCCTCGGGACTCCCAGGCTTGAGGAGAGCCCAGGGGCCTAGTAGCTGGGTACACACATCAGGAAAAACATTCTGCTGATCAACACCCAAACTGCTGTACACGACAAAGGGTGTCCAGTCACGAGGGTGTGAAGGAGGAGGCTGAGGCACTGAGGGCCTGGAATGTCAAGGAGATGGGGCTGTGGCTGGGTGTCAATCTAGACTTTGATTCTGCCTGAGAGTGTGGCTTTGGTGTCATGTGGCGGGAGGGCTGGGGGGTGCTGCACTGGACAGATAGGACTCACTGATTCCAGCCAGCCCACTCACCACTGGCTGCACATTCAGAGAGCCCTGGCCACAGTTCTTTCAGGAGGCACGGGTGTGGCTTACCCCTCACTGGCTGTGTAGCCTGAATGCCCGCCGCCACACCCCCCGGAGCCACCCACAGAAGCTGGGCCTGTCACGGTGGGAAAGATCAGACAATTTACCATTTTACAGGCTGCTTTACAAAAAGTGTTCTGGACACAGAAAGGATGAAGTTGTTGAAATTGATGGCTTCTAATAAGTCCCTTTGGGGCTATTTGTTTAGTAATCAGGGAAAGTGGCTGCCCCCAAAGTTGGGCCTCCTTACACACCCAGAAACCTTTTCTCTGACCTGCTAGATTGCAGAGTTGTCCCCTGCCACCTCAGAGAGCCTTACCCTGGCCTCGCTATGGGGATTGAGGTGCCTCTAAGCCTCAGGGAAGATGAGGCACCAACCCCTCTGTGGGGGATCACTTGGGTTAATGCCCACTTGACGTCTCCTATAGGAACGTCCTGCAAAATCCCCAAGATGAGGCAGAGATGGGCACCTCTAAACCTCCCAAACCCAGGCTGTGGTACACGGGTAAGAGCCTTTCTGTTGGGGGGACACCAGCAGGGCACCTTCTCTCACTCGAGTCACACCCCTGCCCTGCAGAGCCCAGGGCCTTGTGTGGCCTCCAAGTCCTTGGCGCTCCTACCTCCCCAGCACCCCATAGTACACATAGGCCACTGGCTGGCTGAGGGGTAGGCAGGGCCCTGCAATGAGCTGGGGGCAGAGAGGACGGGCCTGTCAGCGAGGGCTTGCAAGCAGGGTCCTGCCGCAGCACTCTGGTGCTCTTCTCCACGGCCCCTCTGCACGACCAGGTCCTGATTTTGGTGCAGTGCAGACTTCCAGCTTAACGAGACAAATTGATATTCCGTGCCAGCCCAGGGATGGAGCAGTGCAGGACGCTTGGCAGGCAGCTCAGAGGTGGGCAGGGTGGGGGCAGCAGGAGGCAGCTTCCTGGAGAACTGGCCACACACAGCCCCTCCGCACTGGCAGGTGTCCTGAATGGAAGGGCCTGCCTCTCTGCCTCCCAACAGGGCACTCCTCCTGGAGGCAGGGCAACAGAGAGGAGACTAGCGGGCCCATCGAGCCTCACTCTGCTCAGAGGGATGTGGTCTGGAAGGAAAGGGGCAGCAGAAAAGAGTCGGCAGCTGGCTGGGTGGGGAGCACTGGGGTTCCTGGACAGGGCGGGCTCTGAACTGGGCGCAGAAGCCCCAACCAATGGTGTGGACATGCAGACTGTGTGGACGCCTTGCAGGCGGGCAGCAGGCAACACAAAAGTGGCCCCTTGAGGGGTCTTCTGTTGGTCCCTGTCTCGGGCGGTGGTGGTCTGCAGAAGTGACATTCCCTCCAGGGCCAGCCATAGCTGCTGGGGCGCCGCTCTACCGGCCAGGCGACCACAGACGCATTCACGTGTTTTGAGTCTGTTCTCCCCCACCATGCAACCTTCGCCTCCAGGGTCAGGGGGTGTCCTGGCACAGCCCCCTCTCAACCTAACGGGGGTCCCCCAAAAAGTAGGGAACGACTTGGAGACTCCCCTATCAGACCCTACCGCCCCCCATCACTCTCGGGACCCCTCCCCAGGCTCAGCCCAGACCCTACCCTCTCTGTGCCCTTGACATCCCTCCTGCTTCTGGGGAGCGGGCATATTCCTGGGGATCTGCCAGCCCCGGTTCCTCCCGATCCCACGGGAGACTCAGAACCGCAAACATCTCAGCAGCCGCCGCGTACGCCCCCCGCGCACCTCCTGCCCCTCCGGCCCGCCCTCCCCCGCCCCTCCGGCGCCCCTCCCCCGCGGCCGCCCGCCCCTCCCCCCGGGGCGCGCTCGGGGCGCCGCTCGGCCCCGCCCCGCCGGCCGCGGCTGGTTCGGTCTGCAGAGGACCGCGCGGCGGGCTCGCCACCGCTGCCGCACCGCGCCTAGGGCAGCCGCCTGGAACCGAGCCGCGTGCACCGGCGGCGATCCTCGGAGCCGAGTAAGTACCGGCGTCCCCAGCATGGAAAAATGAAAATAAAAGCGCCCGCTCCGCGCGCCCCTTCCTCCCTTGTCCCTTTATTTGGTTGCATTTCGTTTGGGTCTCAGCGCTGCCAGCGCGGCGTGGGGCGGGGGTGCGGGCTCGCTCGTGCGGCGGCCGCGAGGGGGACATCGCGACCCCGAGCCGCCCGGGACCCTCGAGCGGCCCTAAGGAGGAGCAGGCGGGCGGGCGGTGCCGGAGACGCGGGCGGGCGGCGATTGCCCGGGAGGTTATGCAAGGGCCGGCGGCGGCCGGCGCCTAGTCCCGGGTGCAGGGAGAGGACTGGGGTCCCGCTGGCCACCGTGCCCACCGGCTAGGAAGGGCTGGGCTGCGGGGCGCCGGGACACCGGGGCAGGCCGACTGGGGCGTGCGGTGCGGGGATGTGTCCCCACGTCCCCTCCGTGGACGGAGGGAAGCAGGAGACTGTGGCCGGGCCATTTTGCAGTCGTGCTGGGTGGTGGAGTTGGCACTTTTGGCCGAGAAGGTCTGCTCTTTGCTGGCCTGGGAGGCTGAGCACCTGGACTCCCACAGGGTCCAGGGTCTAGAATGCAGCTCCAGGACCTCCACGGAGAGGGTGCTGCCTGCAGCCACCGCTTTCAAGCCAGGTAGCCCTTGCGTGCCAGGGCTGGTTTCCCCGGGGTTATGGGGAAGGGTCTCGGGGTCTGGCCAGTCCCAGTCTGGCAAGGGCACTGGGGTTTGGGGACCCCAGACAGAGGCCCGCCAGGCTCGACCTTCAGAAGGGTAAGGCCAGCAGAGGGTCTTGGTGTGACGCTGCATGCCGGAGCCCAGCGCGGAGGGGCTCCGTAGTCTCCAATTCGCTGGGAGGAGGCAAAGCTGACGTTTGGGGCATTTCCAGGAGAGGCAGGCGCCATCCCGAGAAATTCTCCTTTGACGTGTGCAGTAGGAGGGGGCTAGAAGCCAGCAGGCTCAGGGGCTGTCTGGTAACTGCTGAAGGAGACCTAGGGAGGAGGCTGTAGTTCTGGGGAGTCCTCTGGGAAAGGAGTGTTCAGGAAAGATGCCGACGGCCCCGTTTGTATAGCCACCTTCATACCCTCAGTCCTGACCACATAGGGTGTATATGTGTCCATCGATTCGCTCAGATGCAGATTCAAATATAGCATCAGAAAGTAGTGCATCATACATGTTCAAATCATCCACAGATGTGCAGGATGCCTGTGCCCATAGATGCACGCCAGTGGCTGCAAATATGTCTCCTCTGAACACCACATGCTCACATGCAGAGCAGGGTACGAACACCAATGTAGTGTGTACACACACCTGTGAGCCCACCCACCCACACATGCCTCCTGGCCCTTCATAGGATTGCTGAGACTACATACAGTGTCCTGCCTAGAGCAGCAGCCGCGGGTGCAAGGTGTGTGCATGTGAAGCTGCCCAGGTGTGAACATGACAGCCAGACGCTCCTGGGGCTCCTGGTGCTACCTCCATGCATGGCTGGTGCATAGCATGCTGGGATGTGCCCACAGGTGAATGTGGGTCGCACCCATAAGAAGAGGGCAGCAGGCACACAGATGCAGCACCTCTGCAGATGCTGTATGCACACACCCGCCCACCAGCTTCCAGGAGCAGAAGTGGTTCTGTGGGTGCTAGCGAGGGGCCGGCCCCTCAGGGAACTCAGGGACAGAGGGACACTAGATTCCAAATGGCCACCACAGCCTCAGGCAGGCCTGAGGGACAGGCCAGCCCACATTCCTAGGGAGCTGTGATTGGGCTTAGCAAGGCCATCCCAGGTTATTGATGTACTGCGGAGAAGGCTGCCTGGAATTCAAGATAGAGGAGGGGCAGACGCAGCTACTTCCCAGATTGGCCCCACTCAGCCCTTCTTGGCCACAGGAGGCTGGCCCACCAATGTGGGGGCTCTGAGAGCCAGGCTCTGGGATATTCCAGCAGCCCCCAAAGTCCTCCCTAGACAGAAGGTCAGGAAGGCTGTCTGTGGCTAATGCTGTGTGCAGAGTCTAAAATGCTGGTACCTCCTTCTGCACCCAGTGTCCTCTTACTCAGCTGCAGGTGTGGGCCAGGGAACCCGGGCAAATAACAGAAACCTAGCTGGCATCCACCAAGCTCGTTGCTTTGCACATCTCCCCTCAGTGGGGCCCCACAACGCTGTGGTCCCTAGCAGCCAGTTTGGGAAGTTATGTCCAGGGATGTGAAGTCCCGTACTCAAGGTCACAGAGCTGGAAGACAGCAGAATGGAGATAGAAGCCAGGCTGTCAGGCTCCCCGCCTGCTCACTTAGACTGTGACAGGAGGTTCTCGCCAAGTGCACGACAGCAGACCTGGAACTCAGAATTTGGGGTGAAATCCCTAGAAGGGCAGAGAGGGTCTCGTGTGCGTAGAGGCAGTGCTTTCCCCCTGGCAGGTGTGGCTCTGCTGTCCCGAATGCTGTACAGAGTGACACCTGGAAAGCAAGGCACACGTGTGGTGGCACACGCCTGTGATCCCAGTACTCCGGGGGCTGAGGTGGGAGAACTGCAAGTTGGAGTCTGGCCTGGGCAACTTCACAACTTAGTGAGTCCCTGCCTCAAGAAAGATTTTTAAAGGTCTGAGGCTGTAGCTTAATAGGAGAGCCCTGGGTTCAGTACCGAGTACTGGAGGAAAACAAACAGGCAAAGCAGGTGTGTATTCTGAGGTCACTTAGCTGGGCTCATTAGTAAGAGGGAAACTGAGGCTTGGCCAGGGGGAGGGATTTTCCCAAGGTCACAGCATGCTCCCTGGAGCTCCAGGATTCTTGCTAAGCCTTCTTAGACCCCAGGGAGAAAGCAGTAGGTGGTCCCTGGTCTTCCCTGGGTATTTGACTGTCAGGTCAGAAGGATAAATGCTCTGACCCAGCCTCTGCAGACCTTGGGGAGTCGCTTGAGCCCTCTGCATCTCGGTTTCCTCACTTGTGGCCAAACTTGCCTGTTCCTGTCCTGTCTCACCCCACTGGTGTCTGAGAGCCATGGACACTGTAGAGGGCTGCACACAAAGATGGAATCAGCATTAGGACCTGGAGCTAAAGCCAAGAAGCCCTGGTTGCTGTAGTTGGCAAACCCCAAGGTCAGGAGAGGAAGGAAGGAAGGAGAATCCGGGCTGACAGTTCTCAAAGACGAATGCCCTCTGGTGGGGGCAGGTATCCAGGCCTTCCTGAGCTCAGGAGGTCCTGGAGCTGCCTTTTTCCAGGATGACCAGGTGATGAGAGGCTGGGGGAGCTCCCAGGTGCCCAGAACGCAAACTGACCTGGACCTCATGCTGTTCTCTGTGCTGCTACAGTTGGGGAAACTGAGGTGATCCCACAGACAGTGGCATAATAAGCTGGAAACTCAGTCTCCCACTCCCACCCCCTCAAATGGAGGGGCCACCTTCTTAGCAGGCAGCTAAGAAGAGTGCTCCAAAGGGATCCCCCAGTCCTACCTGGGATTCGGGTTCTCCCAAGCTGTATGACCTTGAGAAAAATGGCTCCTTCTCTCTTAAGCCTCAGTCTTTCCTTTGCAAACACACATTTAAAACAGGGTCCCAGAGGTGCCTAGTGAGGCTCCTGTCAACTGCCCTCAGCTCCCCACAGGCTGCTTCCACAGTCTGGGTGCCTTGTGCACACACTGTCGGTGTGAACAACCTCCCCCATCACCCTGCCCTGCTGCCTGGAGCCTACAGCGGTGGGAGCAGGGGTGCAGCCCACTGCAGCCCTGCCCGAGCATGGAGTCTCAACCTGCAAAGATTTATCCCTTCCTCCTATTAGAGTCCCAAGTCAGGAAGCAGTTTGGAGAACACCCACCTGAATAGACCAAGTCCAGCCTCACCCCTCATTAAGTGTGGAGTGGACGGGAAGATGGCCAGGCCCCAGGCATTAGGGGGGAGGCTTAGGTTCCTGTGTGGACAGTGGGGTGCTAGTGTCTACTTGTGCTGCCATTGGGCACAGGGAGACGTGATAGGTGTGAGGTCCTGAGCCTAGAGGGGGACTCTTGTTTGTGGTACAGTGAATGGAGAGACTGAGGCTCTGTGTGGATTGAGAATGGATGGCGTGAGCTGGTGACCCACCTCTGCTGGCTTGCAATCTGGTGTCCTTGAGCGTGTTGCTTTACCTCTTCAAGCCTCCGTTTTGTAATCTGCAAAATGGGAACATGCTTCCAGGGCTACCCACTGAGGAGGGCTGCTGCATGATTACAATGCAGAGCAGACAGCTCTGAGGCCCTGCCACTGGGCAGTGTGCCCAGGGCTTCTCCCTGGTCTCTCCCACAAGGGAGACTGGGAGGTGTGGACAGCCTTCAAAGCATCATGGCCAAGCCAGGAAACCTCCAAAGATTCAAAGAGGTCCAGAGATGCACCCGAGGTTGGTGGGAGAGGAAGGGCAAGGTGGCTGGGGAACCAGGGCTAAGGTTCCCAGAAATGGGACAGACAGCCTTGGTTGAGGATCAGGCAGCTAAGTCCTCCCAGCCCAGGCCCCACTCAGTCACTGGGGAGGGACTGTAAGCAAATCCTATCAAGCTGGTGCCAGTGGTCTCCAGCTGGCCCCTGCCAAGGGGGATGTCCTTGGCGAGAGTAACACTCATACCAGCTAGTCTTAGGGTGAAGGGGCTGAGGGTCTACAGGTTTAACAAGGAAGGTGACCATGGGTGGAACTGTGTTGTTTATTTTCCGTGGCCACTGTAACAAAATACCACAAACTGGATGACCTCAAATATCGGAAGTTTGTCACCCCACTTTCCTGGAGGCAGAGGTCTGAAATCAGGGAGCCGACAGATCAGTGCCTCTGGGAGGCTTTAAAGGAGAATCCACCTAGCTTCTGGTGTCCCTCTGTGGTGTCCCTTGGCCTGTGGATGCATCCCTCCACCTCTGTCCACATCTTCACAGGACCTTCTTTTCCATGTGTCTCCATGTGTCTTTGCGTAAGGACACTGGTCATTGGATTTAGGACCTACCCTAAATTCGGGAAGCCTTTGTCTCCAGAGTCTTAACTAATTGCATCTGCAAAGATCTTGTTTCCGAGTAAGGTCACCTTCCAAGGTCTCAGAGGGACATGAGT
Organism: Dasyprocta punctata; assembly: GCA_004363535.1. Taxonomy (NCBI): domain Eukaryota; kingdom Metazoa; phylum Chordata; class Mammalia; order Rodentia; family Dasyproctidae; genus Dasyprocta; species Dasyprocta punctata. The sequence continues at coordinate 60,385 of RJWM01003001.1, read as the reverse complement.
ATTGTAAGGGACTCTATAGTCTCTATGTTTATTGAGTGTTCGCTGCAAGACTTTGTGCAGCATCTCGTTTCCCCCCCACACACACTGCTCTTCATTCTACAGATCAGGCAGCCAAGGCCTGGGGAGGCTAAGAGTGTGCGGAATCACACAGCCAGTGATGGGCAGAGTGGGAGTTTGAACCCAGCTCCCTCCTTTCTGCCTTTGTGGAACTTTGCTAGGGATGCCCAGGGACATGCTGGGCCATAGCCAGAAGCCCAAGCGGCAGGAATGTCGGCCAGCCTATAAAGACCCAGGACCTACAGGGTCTCAGCCCCAGAAAGGAAAACTAGAGACAGATGGGAGCTTGGAGGTGTGAGAAGACCTGCCCTGGCCCCAGGAGTCCAGCAGTTAGCAGAGGACTGAGAACCATACTCTTTGTTTTTTGTTTTTGTACTGTTGGAGATACTGAATCCAGTGCCTTCACACTGAGCTACATCCTCAGCTCCCCACCGTTTTTTTTCCTCTTGGGACAGGATCTTACTAAATTGTCCAGGCTGGAATCAAACTTTTGATCCTCCTGCCTCAGCTTCCCTCAGTAATGGTATTACAGGCAAGCACCACCAAGCCAAGTATCCCCCTCCTTATCAAGGTGTCCCTAAGTTTCCCAGGGCAGTTTTGAATTCAAAATCCTCCTACTGCCCAAGTAGCTGGGACACAGGCGTGTGACATCACACCCAGCAAACCCAGGAACTTCGTAGCACAGGCCTTTAATCCCAGCACTCTGGAAATCTGAGGCAGGAAGATCACAAGTTCAAGCTTGACCTGGGCAGTTTAGCGAGACCCCCACCACAGCCCCTCTAAATACTGGAGGTGTAGCTAAGTGCAGAAGCCTTGGGTCCAATCCCCAGTATCTCAAAAAAAAATCTTTGTCCTCTTGGGAGAAGGGAATCAACAGGCTACCCTGTAAGGTTATTGCCCGGTAGCAAAATGCAATCCTAAGGTCATTATGAACAGCTGAAACATAACCTCAAACATTTTGCATTCTTTTAAATTGATGTGGCTTGGTGATTGCTTGTTCTCTACCTGGTCCTAATGAGTGGCTCTGCCATTCAGTAACCTTGTGTGGTTAAACCAGTGACTTAACCTCAGTTTGTTCTCCATAAAATGGGGACAGCTCAGTCTTCCAGGCTGCCAGGAGGCCCAGGGGATCAAAGAAAGCACTGGCTCAGGGGACGGTCCAGGGAACGGGTCCCTGGACGTGTCCTCAACCTTGTGGGGCTGTGAAAATTCTGCAGCACTTTTCGGAGGGGACTTGAGCATCTGGGAACTTCCTTATCCACAGGAAGGGGTGGTTCGGGAGCCATTTCCTGAAGGTGCCGAGGGATGGCTGTACCGGGTTCTTTGTTGCCTGAGGATGTGGTGAAGTAATGCAAAGAAAGCTCTTGGCTCAGGGCCAGATACCAGTGTTAAGGTGGCCTCCTTCCATGGTACCAGAGAGACTTGAATTTAAATCCTGACTCTGGTGTTTACTGTCGGGTGACCTTGGCCAGGAGCTTGGCATCCTGATGTGTAGAATGGAGAAACCTGCTTGTGAAATTGTTGGCCTCAGCTGACAGGTAGGAAGTCACATCATATGAGGCCCTGACATGGCGAGAGTCTGAGCTGGTTGGAGCGTGTGTGTTGCTTCTGCGCCTCTTAAAGATGCACCCGGAGGGGCAGATCCGGCCTCGGAGGGCAGGCTCAAGCTTTGCCTGCCTGCGGCCCTGGCCTCTGCCCAAGTGCCATTTGAGCACATGTTGGTGGAGCCCATGGGAGGAAGCCATTTGGTCTCCCATTTTGGGTGTGAGCATCTTGAAACTTTTAAGGAGTAAGAAGGTCTCTCCTGCACAACTTCCCAAGGCAGTTTTTCACAACTGCAATGGCTTTTCAACACTGTCAGGGGCTAATAACGAGGTGTCTGGCTGCCCCAGGGGATGGGCTCCTTTCGGCCATCTCCCTCAAATCCCTGCCTCCCCAGCCTGGAGCTGGGGAGGTGGGGAGCATGTGTGTGTGTGTCCCTCTTGCTGAGCCATGCAGACTAGAGGAGGGTCAGAGGCCCCCCCAGCCCCACCCGAGGCAGGTTCTGCTGCCTGAGCCCACTGGGCTGTGGACCTGCACCGTGGGCAGAGTATATGCCCCACATGGACGACTGAGCAGCGATGTGGCACAGGCAGGGCCCAAGGCTGCATGGGGTCAAATTTGAGGCTTGGCCACTGACCAGCTGCACATCCTTGGTCTCTAAATCCTGGTCATCCCACGGGACAGCACTGGAGTGATGGTGCCTGCTGTGTCCAGGTGTCTGGGTGCTGTGACAGGACTAAATGGTGTGAATTACAAGATGGGCCTATAGTGGGGCCAGCACACCTCGCTCCTCTTGGTGTGGATGACGCAGGGCGTGTCTTCTCATCCACGTCGCTCAAAGTGAGCGACATATGCTGAGTAATGTCAAACTCAGACCAGGCCTAGAAGAGGAGCAGCAGGCAAAAGCACAGCCAGGGCCCCGGGGAGCCTCCCCAGCTCAGTGATGGGGACCCCTCTGAAACAGCAGCCACAAGGATCCCCGCCTCTCACACCTGTGTGTATGCTTGACAGCACCCATATGCAGCAGGTGCTTAGTAAGTGGCAGCTCAAAGCAAAAGACCACAGTACTGAGAAAAATGGAAAGCACAGACTCTAGGATTCCCCTTGCTACCCTATCACTTCTTTGCTACATGACCTACTGCAAGTTTCTTAACTTCTGTGTGCCTTGATATTACTGTCCATAAAATGGGAGCAACAAAATATGCCTAAATCATAACATTACGAGGCTTATGTCAAATGACAGTGCTTGGAACAGTGCTTGGCAGAAGTGTAAGCAGTTACTATTTGATGAGCTTCTAATGAGTTTCTTCTGGTCAATAAATGATAGCTAAAATAAACACTAGGTTCCACAAAATAGTAGCAAAGAAGATGTAATCCTTTTATGGCTGGAGCAGCTGAGGCTCAGGGTGCATGCTGGTTAACCCAAGGTCACACCACCAGTGCTCAGTGGATCCCAGCCCCAGACCTTGGCTCCACACTGCCTCCCCATGTCAGCCCAGCTCTGTGAAGGAGGGAGTTCCAGCCAGGAAAGGATGGAAGGAGTCACAACCACGTACAGCATCAGCTGGGCTGGGGCACCATGGAGGAGCTGGAGCTCCCACCAGCGTGGTTTCCATCTGCACATTCCTGCCTGCACCGCTACACAAGAGGAAGAAGCTGAGCCAGGCTTCCCACTCTGCCCACCACTGCCCAAGGTCAACGGAGTCTGCCAGCCCAGCAGAAGGTACTCTGCTGGCCTCCTGGTGGCTTCTCAGTCATTACCACAGGGTCGACACAGCAGAACCCGCTCCGGAGAGAACAGAAGGCCTGGCTAGGCAGACACCCCAGCCCCTGGGCAGTATGAGGGCTACACAGTGGGTTGGAGATGGGGCAGCAGAGACCCAGATACAGACCAGCCTCAGCAAACACCCTGGGTGACCTTGGGCACGTCAAAGCCTCTCGCTGGGCATCAATGTCCATCTTGACACAGGCCTTGGAGCCAGGTGGATGCCCTGTGATGGTAAGGGTCTGAAATTTGAAGTTGCTTGGGTGTTGCTCATAGTCCAAACTGCAGGGAAGAGTGAGGGGGGATGGAGCGTGCGTCCCTGAGTGGAGCGCACATTCGTGCTGTGGGTCTTGCTTGAGTCAGGTGCTGAAGAGCAGGTGTGAGGCAGCACTCACTTGGGAGATGGGCGGGTGGGTGGAGAGGAGCTAAGCAAGCATGTGCCTCCTACCTGAGCCTCCCTGAGCCTGTCCAGGGGAGGCACTGCAGCATGGCCTGTACCCCAGAATTTCCCCTGCCTTGTAGCAAGAAAGTGGGTGCTTTGTACGCCATGTGAGACAGTTCAGAGCCGCACTGCCCTCAGAGGAGAGCAGCTGTCACCTGCACTGGGGGCTGTAGTAGCCTCTGGCTGGAGTGTGTAAGCTGCAGGCCGGTGACAGGACTGGGCAGCGTGGACACAGGCCAGTCTTTCATGTATATTTGGGACAGAGGTTATTGGGTACCATGCTCTTCCTAGCAAGTACCTGAAGGCAGGAGATTAAGAGCTCTTCAGGCCACTTCTGAGTGTGTCACCTTATATGACTCAGTTCAGATGAAAATGAGGCCCTCCTCTCATCCCACTGCAGCCAATTCAGGTTTCTGAGCTCAGAGCTTCTTGAGAGGAGGTAGAACCAAACTCAAAACCAATCTGTCTGCATGGGTGGGGTGGACAGGGCCAAGTGCCAGCCCCTCCTAGAGGGATGAATCAGATCCCAAGAGGATTCTTGCAGGGGAATCGAGGCCACCCAGGTTCAAGGTGGCAGCACACAGCAGGGGCCTAGCTGCCTTGGCCTCACCTACCTCTCCCTGGATGTCACAGGGCCTAATGTCATCACCTGGACCACTCCTGCACTTTATGGACGCCATCAAGTGTGGCTCAGTAGGGTGCCACTGGGGCCCAGCCCTGTTCCCAGGCATTTCTGTAATCTCTCTGAGACCTGTGTCTACCTCCATGGCCTCAGGAAAGGGACAGAGTACAGATGCCGGCTTCCCTGTCCCTAGGCACTTAAAGAGGGACTGCAAGCAGCTGGCAGTGAACATGAACACCCACCTCCTGAGCTTCCCCTTGCAACCACTGTACCCGTCACAGTCACCAGAGCCAGAGTCCCTGGGCGTGCTCCCCTTGCTGCAGCCCCGGCCCTGTGTCCGGATGAGCAGTCTCAGAGCCGTGAGGTGGTTTATCTAGGCTTTCACAGGGAAGAGGGCAGAGGTGGAGACCCAGGCAGCCCAGGACCCACACCGCATTCCTCCTCACGCTTCTGTGCACTGAGGCTGAGCTGAGTTGACAGAATGACTCTGTCCATGGTACCACTCTCCTCCCCAGACTCCAGGAGCAGGGACTGGAAGACGGGGCTCCTACCCAGATAACCCCACACAGCTGCACCAGGATGCAGCAGCAAGAGCAGGGTACCTGAGGCTGAGTCGGCAGTACAGGCATGGATCCCAGGGATTGGCCATGTCCTTGGTCATCCTTCCTGCCTACAAGACACCGATGACCTGGAAGAATCAGCCACACGGGGCCACCTTTTGGGAGGAGGCACTTGGTTTATTCAGCATCTGCTGAACCTGTGGAAGGAACTGTGGTCTGGGCCTCAGCAGCACTGTTGCCAAGCCGCATTGCACCCAGTGAGGGGCTGTCCCTTTCTGAGCTCCGAGTTGTCATCGCTATGCAGGATGACTCTGGCCACCACGGAGGCAGCAGGGATTGGGTAAAGGGCTGTGCACAGCCCTTGTCCAGGGCCGTTGTTGTCACTCCAGCTGGCAGCCCAGGGTCCTCACGGCTATTGTGTCTTTTCCTCACTTCAGGTTCTCAGAGAGGCTCCAAGATTGCCACAGTCACATAGCAAGTTAGCACCAAAGGGTGTGAGGGGCTTCTGGTCATTATGGGGCCTGAGAGGAAAGCCAGGAACACAGTGCAGAGTTTTTTCTGCAGGGAGACTAATTCCCAGGTGCAGAATTGTAGGAACTTCAGCAAAAGCAACAACACAAACCCCAGAGCCGGAGGGCCTGGGCTGACCCCCAGCACTCCCCCCACTCCCAGGTGAACAGGAGTGAGCAACTTGACCCTGGGTGCCTTGGTGTCTTTGGAGAAGGAGGTAAATGTGAACACCAGACTCATTCTGTTCATACCCGCAGGAGCCTCCACAGTGCCTGATGTGCCGGAGGCTCTAGGAAGCATCCTATGTGATTGGGATGGGGAGGACACCCTGACCTCCCCGCTGCATCTTGCTCCAGGCCTCCAGGCCCAGCAGGCACTGTGTGTCTCACTTTTGACCTTGCTGACTAGACTACCGGCTGCTGGATAAGTGAGGGGCGGCCTTTTGTGATGCCCTCACTCATCTGTTCCAGGTGCCTGAAGGAGCCTTGACACCACATAGGTTAGATTGCATTTCTGTTTCAGATGCCACGGGCCTCACAGAGCACAGATCTAACAACTCCTCCCCACAGCCTGCAGCCCTCCAGGGCTAGCCATGGAACCCGGCCCCCAGCCCCAGGGTTCTACAGCTACCTGGCCTCCTCCTTTCTTCAAACTTGGCAGCCTCTTTCCTGCCCCAGGCCCTTGTGTGTGCTGGTTCTCTGTCGCAAAGACTCTCCTGCCTCTGTGTGTGTGATAGATTTGTCCTCACCAGGGCCATCTCTGTCCTGTGTGAAGAGCCCCCTCCACCCTGCCCAGTGTCCCCAGGCACAGCCCCCACTTCCCACTGGCTCTCAGCACACTGGATGTTGTTCTCCATATTTGTTCCCTTTCATGTCACCTGCTCCCAGTCACCACCAAGGATAGGATGCTGGTCTGCATTACTCACTCACGAGTTCAAGGACCTGGGACGGGTGGGATCCAGCAAGTGTCTGTGGAATGAGCGAGTGAGGGACGGGAGGTAGGAGCACATGATGAACTGGCCAGACCTGGAAAGGTGGCCACGAAGGGATGCAGGCCTGCTCCAGCTCTTGCCTGGGTGTGTGTGGTGCACAGGCCATGGGATTGTCCTAGAAAGTGTCCTCTGAAGCCATGTACCAGTGGCCTTGGCCAATCCAGGTCCTGTCTGGTCTCTGTGCAGCTTGAAAGGACCATGGTATCCCCTCCCATGGCATTGCATCAAGGCAGGGTGGCCAAGGTGGTGGAGAAATGGAAGCAGCGGCCCAGGATGGGGATGAGGAGCACAGTGTCAGCCTGCAGGCTGTGTTCTAAGCTGCGGGGACACAGCTGCAGCGCGTTCAGCACCACTAGCACAGGCCTTGTGGGGTTGGGGCCTGGAGGGAGGAAGAGCACTGTGCTGTCCTGTTCCTTGGTAAAGCGGGTTTTGTCTCATTGTTTGTCACACCACTGTGTACTTTCGAGCTTGAAAGAGCCCTTAATGATGGGTTTGGAGGCCAGGCCTTAATGGAGAGAAATTTCTACTCATTAGGCCCCAACAGGCTGAGCTCAGGGAAGACTGCCGGTGGCCTGTGGCTCACCTGCCACCTGCCAAAGCCCCCGCCTTCCTCTGGAACAGAGCATGGCACAGAGGCAACATATACTGGGTCCCTGGACTGCCAAACAGCCAGAAAAGAACCCAGGCAGCAACTGCTTGGAAACCCCTGTTTTCCTTTTTTAACTGCAGCCCTTTGAGTTAAAAAAAAATAATGCCTGCCTGTCGAAAATACATGTTGAAAGTACAGGAAGATCTTCAGCAAAAGGAAGCATGGTCTGTCCTCACGACCCCCTGACTGCGACTGCGCTGTTGATCGCCTATTTTGTCCATTCTGGAGGTGCACCTTTCCCCTACATTTACCATCTCTGGAGTCTGGATGAGGTTTCCAGTTGACAACACAGTGCAGCTTTACTGGAAGCCCTTGTCCTTTCTGTGCTGTGAACACCCATGGCTGGGCCCGTGTCACCTGAGACTTGGTGGAATCGGGGCTTGTGGTTCCTGTCTCTGGCTTCATCTCTCCCACACTGCCAAACACAGGTTTGGAGGGCTTTTGTTTCTCTCTTTTTTTTTTTTTTTTTTCAGTGTTGGGGATCAAACCACCAAACCCGGGAGTGCTGTGTCACTGAGGTACCACCCCAGCACTTTGTATTTTTTATTTTGAGAAAGTCTCATGAAGTTACCCTGGCAGGCTGAACTTCGAGTCCTCCTGCTTATCGTCCCTCAGGGATGGGATTACAGGCCTGCCACTTGGCCCCTGCTTTCTCTTTGTTAATGGCGTCAAACCGTGCATACTTTATTTTGTCATTGATTAGTGACCCTCAGCCAGGACTCCTGGCAGGGCAGCACTCTTTGACTGAGAAGCAGCAGAGGGGAGTATAGATGATCAGAGCTGTGGAGCTGCCGAGTGTGCCAGCCGCTGCGTGCTGCAGGGCTCCCACTCTGTTCTCTGTGAGGGGACTGAGGAGCCGATGCCCATGCATGCCCACCACAGGCAGTCACTGAGCTGGTGCTGGGTCAGAGTTTACCTGAGGATGGGCCATCATGGGACATCATTGCCCCCTGCCCAACCAAGTGGCCCTGGCACAAAAGCAGTGGCAGAAAATCTGAGCTCAAATAAAAAGGTCGTATGCAAGAGGTCAGCTAAAAAAAAAGCCAGGCACAAACAAGGGCAGGAGGTAAAGCGAAGACACAGCTCAAAGGTCATAAGAGAAAGCAGAAGGGCAGAGTACGCACATCTGAAAAGACGTGTCCCCACCCCCGAAGCAAATCATCCACACTTTGGACGACTGAACCAAACAGAGGGGAAAGTCATGAGGCCATGGTGACCACCACCCACACAGCACTGCCCTGCCGTGATTGAGAGCCTGGGGGGACAGCCCTGTTCTTGTGCTCCACAGACCTCAGCAACTTGCAGTTGCTCACCAGCCAGACAAAGAAACGGAGGTTTGCTGATGAGGAACCCAGCCACCCAGCTGGCCCCAGAGACCCCAGCTCAGTGGTCAAGTCAGCAGCATAACTGCAAGCCAGGCTGGCTGGGGCAGCTAGGGACAAGGGGCCGTGATGGGGCAGTCAGGAACATGCTCAGGAGTAGAAGGGGAAAGAGCACGGGACAGCAGGGAGGAAGGCGCACAGTGAGGGGGCGAGGCAGGCTGTGCACCTCCTCGCTCGGCACCACAGTGCAGGGCACAGGTGGGGCAGCCCCACTGGAGAGGTGGCCAGGCCAAGCCCAGAGCCATGCACGGGACGAGCTTCAACTGCAATGACAACACCAGCTTGGGCTTTCAGGAAGACCCTGCGGCCACTGTGAGGAGGAGGCAGAGGCGCAGTGAGGAGGCTGAAGACTGCAGATGGACAAGGACAGCAGGCTCCTGAGATGGGGCAGAGGATCGAGGGTGGTGGAACCTCGGGGAGCAGGGAGAGAAAGTTGCACTGAGACCAGCTCTGCGGAGGTTGTTTGTTCAAAAAGGGACAGGGATGGGGGAAAGCGTGGGTGCCATCCTGGGAGAGGCTTGTCAGGCTCTTTAAGGAGAGGCCAGCCATTGGCAGAAGAAATGTGAATGCCCACCCTTAACAAAGGGACAGGGAGACCACCCGCTTTGAAGGCATTAGCCAAGGCCCTGCTGTGCACCAGGCCCCATGCACTCACCAGACTCTTCCCTGCTATGTGGGCCCAAGGTCCAGCAGGTGGGGACAGATATATGAGGATAAGCAGGTGGCTTGCCAAAGAGGCCTCAATGTGCAGAAGAACCAAACAGAAGGGGCAGAAAAAGGATATCTAAGAGAGAGATGGTGGCATTGAGCAGTGCTGGCATGTGGCTGTCTGGGGAGATGTTTCTGGCAGGGAGAGCAGCTGGTGCTAAGACCCTGAAGTGGCCATGCACTCAGCCAGTCCAAGAACAGCAAGAGACTGGGTAGAGGGGGCAGAGTAGGTTGAAGGGGAGAAGACAACCCAGAGAGGTAAAGGGAATGGGACGGTCAAGATCTCACAGGATCTTGCAGGGACTTTGGCTCTTACTGGAGAAGCAGGAGCCACAGGAGTGTTCCCAGCAGAAAAGGGATGGGGCCAGGTGAGAAGCAGGGAGACCCAGAGGCTTCTGGGATGAATGCAGTGAGAGCCATGGGGTTGTGAGATGTGGTCACATTCTGGAAATGTTTGAAGGTCCAGCAGGTGGGATGTGCCATTTGGTATTTGAGGAGGTGATTTTAATACAGAATTGAAGAGCCAGGTAGACTCAGCATTAAACACATTCTCTAGAACCTGGCAAGCACTCTGTACATATTGGGCAAGAGGGTGGGTGGAGAGAAAGATGAATAGGAAGGTAGGTGGAGGGATGGATGATGGATGAGGTGGGCAAGTCGGTGGGTGGATGGGTGGATGGGGTGGGCAAGTGGATGGATGGATGGATGGATGGATGGATGGATGGATGGATGGGGTGGGTGAGCAAGCATATGTGTGAATTGGTATATGCAGGGATAGATGAATAGATAGAAGCAAGGAAAGACAGACGTAGAGTGTCAGGCTAAGATTTCCAAAATTTCTCTCAGAGGCAGGAAGACACTGTGTGTTCTTGGGCAGGACCAAGACAGGGTGTGGTCACGATTGGAGAGACTTGCAGATAGCACAGGTCTCCTGTGCCCTATGTACACTGATGGCCAGTTCACTGTTCTCCTTCTGTTTCCGTCATTATTCATCCACAAGGTTTCCCTGAGCGCTTACTCTGAGCAGAGGGCACTGCACGGGGTGTGTATAAAGCAGGCATGGTCTTCAGCCAGAGTCCTGCAGGCTTTGTCTTCCCAGGGAGCTTAACTTCTTGCAGCCACAGTGGGGCCCCTCAGGGAGGAGACAGGCGAGCGTCACTTAGTCTCTGCATGGGGACCCTCAAGGTCTTGGCCTACATTGGGCCTGGGTGTGAGGGGAGAGAGCAGATAGGAACCTGGTGATGGTGGTGTGGTCTAAACCGGGCAGGAGGCTGGCTGAGCAGGTGGGATTGTGGTGCGGTGAAGCTGGGGAGATGCCAAGGGTACCCCGGAGTCTTCGTGTTCGTGTGGATCCCTCCTGCTGTCCTTTCAGAAGACCCATTCACCCCTCAAGGTCACGCCGCAAGCACAGCAGAGGCGCTCACCAGCACTTAGCTTTCCCCAGGGCAGTGTCTTCTGCCTTCTTTCGCACTTTCCTCTGGGGAAGAGGGGTCAGTCACGCTGCACGCAAGCCCTGAGCTCTTGGTGCCCAGCCTGGGCTGAGAGCTGATACCAGTGCCCTGGCCCCCAAGACCTCCCATGGACGGCTCTGAGGACCAAGGTGGGGGCACGCAGTAGTTTCCTTTCAGAGGCTTTGTGAGAAGGCACCTGGAGGCCAGCCAATAGGCCTTTTCCACCACCATGGAAATTTCCAACAACAGAATTATTAAACTCCCAGAGCCCTTCTGCCACCCTGCTTGATTGTGAAAAGCTCCTTGGTGGCCAGGCAGCAGACAGAGCAGCTGAGAGCCCAGTGGTGAACCTGCAGAGAATTCCCCAACAAGAGACTCTCAAGTAGATCAATAATCAGACTCCGGGGAACCTAGGTTGGAATTGACTGCTTCTCAGGAAGGGATTTCCAGCTGCCCAGGCCAGGAGCTAGGGTGGCCACCAGCATCTGGGGTTTTCTCCAGCTCTCGGTGCTGGGGAAGGATGGTTGTGGGCCTGACAGAGCCATGCCAGACAGCAGCACTTGGAAAGTCATTACAGAGGTGTGCAGGTAGGTGCATAGGAAGAACTGGAAGAGGAGGAAGGAGGGAGGAGGGTGCCCTGGTAAGCCAGGTCCACTGGAATCATCCCTGCCACAAGGCCATGGTCAGTCATGTACTTCTTCTGTAAGGTGGGGATGGTTATCTCCTCCATATGCCTTGGCGGGCAATGAACTGACGCTTTTGACTCCACAATGATGCCGCCATTTATCAGCCCTTGGGGGCTGGGTGGGAGCAAAGGTGTGTGAGTGACAGAGAGAAACCTAAATCCTTCCCCTCTGGCACCCTAATCCTGCTACTAAGAGCTGTGGGCAAGCAACTTCACCTTGGCCTCGGTTTCCCCACCCACAAAACAGGTGATTGTCAGGTTCCCACAGGATAAGCATTGCTTCTCCCAGTGCGGGTCCCCTGCTCTGACCTGGGAGCCAGCGTGGCTGAGAGGTCAGCCCCTCATCCTTCATTGCTTGCTGTGGTGCTGGGGCTCTGCTAAGACGTCCTGGATGAGCAGAACGCAGCTGCCTGGAACTCAGGGGCACACTCAGAGTGGGGCCAGCTGAGAAACCTCCGTTGATGCTGAGGCCTTGGGAGACCTGGGAAAGGTGCCCTGGGGAACACAGATGGGGGCATGCCACTGCTTCTCAGGGGACAGCCTCGGGCACCACCAGGCTCCACCTCTCCCCTCATCACCCATCTCACCAGGCAATGGCTACACTGCTCTCCCGCCCCGCCCCGGGTGGGACACTCTCTGGGGCACAGAGCTGAGGGTTTGGTGGCATGGGCACAGCATTCGGTGACAGACAAGTATGCCGTGCAGAGCAGGTGGTACCCAGCTTCCGCAGTGCAGCAGAGCCATCCCAGCCCTGGCTGCCCTCACCGAGCAGCCTGGGTCCAGCACAAGCTTCAGGCGCCAAATCTATAAAATGGGCACAGCAGCAGAACCACCATCAGGCTGGCTGTGGAGCGTTGCGAGGCTGCAAGGACTCCCTGTCCAGCATCAGCCCTTGTTGCCACCTGCACTGTGTGCTGAGTCCCTGTGATGTGCCGCCCCCAATAGGGATAAACCGAGCAGCCAGATTCACTTACCCCAGCTTGCCCAGGACAGTCCTGGTTTCAACACAGAAAGCCCTGCATCCAAAGCACTCCATTAGTCCCAGAAAAAAACAGGTCCCCTGCATGGCAAGGGTGGTGAGAGCAGGTTGATGTATAAGATGTACTGTAGTTGCTAGTGCTGTTCAAAGAATAGCACAGGGTTCTTTCTGATGGTGTGGTCAGGGCAGGCTCTCTGAGGAGGTGACAGCTGAACAAGGACCTTGTCAGGCAAGGGAATGAGACAAATGGACCCAGAACATGGGAGACCCAGATGAGGAAATGTGCTGCTGTGCTGCAGGGAGTGGTGGGGATGACGGGTTGAACTGACTGGGACTGCTGTCCTGAGGGCAATAATGGAAATACCAGATCAGTGTAGCTCCAGAGGAAAAACACAGCAAGCGGTTGCACTGCAGGTGTGGCCACATCCGAGCGTAAATGCAGCATCTGTGTGCTCGTTCTTAGGTGGTCCCAACAGCTGGGCGGACCTGCCAGTCTATGCCTGAGAAGAGGGCTGCTCTGCGCTGAGGCCCAGGTGGGGCCAAGAGTGGAGGGTGCAGGACTTGGAGGTCCCAGCAAGATTGTGGACGCAAATTGAGGTTTGAGCCAGGGAAGTAACATGGCAGAGCGTGCTCTGGGGGAGGGGCTGGTGGGCCCACTCACCCGAGGGAGCACTGTTGGGGGAACAGTGACAGAGCAAGGAGGCCGGGCTGGTGATCCAGTGACCTGGGGTCTGGGCTCGGGGTGAGCATGCTGACAAGCACCTGGCAGCGTCTCTATCCCATGGACTGTGTGCTGCAGCAGGAAGCATATGGTATGGACAAGGCAGGAGCCAGTCCCCCGAGTGGAGACTGATACACCAGGTGACAGCCCTTGAGCCAGAGGCTTGGCCTTATTCACTTCCCTCCATGGTGGCAAGCCTGGTCCCGAGCTGGAGCCTGTGAATGGGGCCCAGTGAGAAGAGGTGAGTGAGAGGGTAGGGAGCCCTCCAGCAGGCCCCAGGACCCAGAGGTATTGGGGCTCCAACCTCATTCTGCCCCCACTGTCCTGGGTCCAGGCAGACTGTGAGCCTTCGAGAGTCCTCCCTGCATCTCGGAGCATCCTAGTACCTGGCTGCCGCCACTGGGACCAGGTTCTGAGGGCAGCCAAAGCCTCCCCAGCCAGCCAGAGAGTGTGCAAGGCATGTGCTGAGCCCTGTGAGGGAGCTGTCCAGGCCAAGATGCGGGAAGGAGGGCTGGACCTGGGACGCCCACCTCCTGGCGCAGCCATTGGCCCATGACCTGGGCTGGCTGTGGACACCTGAGCAGATGAAGCATGGCTGACTGTCCATGTGGAGCAGGGCTGAGCTTCCCTGGGCGTGCAGCTGAGCAGTTCTCAAAGGCCTCACAGTTAAGAAGAGACACAGGCCACCTGTGCCTCTGTGGGCTGCAGGAGGTGAGCTGCATCTGAGGGCACAACTGGGCTCGGCCGCACGTGGACACCTGTGTGGGACCAGTGCGCAACACACATCCCCATCCCACCACGTGATGGCTGAGGGCCCACACTGAGGAAGTGTTGGCAAGAGATTGTCCCAAAAGAAGTCCCCAGGAGGCTGACGTTTCAGGAAGTGAATGTCTCCCTGCCCACCAAGAGGTCACACGTGGACCTTCATACTTTAGAGGGCTTGGAGGACCCGACTTTCGGAAGGAAATTGGTCTTTTTGCTTCACCATCTTTTCTCCTCCCTCCTTCCTCCCCTCCTCCCTTTCCTTCTTCTCCCCTTCCCTCCTCCCTCCCTTCCCTCCTTCTCTTCCTCCTTCCTCCCTTGCTCCCTTCCCTCCTCCCTGCCCCTTCCCTCTTCGCTCTCCTCTTCCCTCCCTTCCCTCCTTCTTCCCTTCCCTCCTTCCTCCTTTCTCTCTTCCTTTCCCCCTTCCCTCCTCCCTTTCCCCTTCCCTCCCTTCCCTCCTTCCCTACCTTCCTTCTTCTCTACCCTTCTTCCTCCATTCTCTCCTTTCCCCCTCTCTTTCCTCTTCCCTTTCCCTTCTTCCCTCCTCTCCATCCTCCCTTCCCTCCTTCCTTCTCAAAGCATTTTCAGGTGGACACCCTGGGCCTAATAATGCAGTGGTAATGGAAACAGGCACAGGCTCTGCCGTCAGTGCTCTAGGCTCAAACATCAATCCAGCAGTCACACAAATACAACCGTGACAGATGTGACAGCAGAGAATGTTAGTAGAATGATAGTAGGTAAATCAGGTGAGAGTCAGTCTACAGTAGTTTCCTAGGGGACCGTGGGACGGAGCACTGTTCCACGCTGCGGGAACAGAACAGACAAAGGCCGCATGGAACAGCAGTGTGACGGGACAGAGCGGGTGAAGAGAGTGGGTGTGACCAGGGCTGGGGGAACACAGCTGGCACCCACTAACAACCATGTTGAGGAGCTTGTCTTCATCCTCAGAGCAGGTCTAGTGGGTTGTGAGGTGATCGAAGTTGCTCTACTAAGTGGCAGCAGGGAGGCACTTAGCCACTGGAGTGGCTGGGCAGGGAGATGCACAACTGTAAGCCCAGCACCTGGGAGGCCGAGTCAGGGATCACCTCAAGACCACCCTGGGCTGCACAGTGAATTCAAGGTTGGCATGAACTACATAGCAAGAGCTTGTCTCTGAAGTAGTGAAGACCCCCGAGATGAATAAAACTCACGGAGCGCCCAAAGAATTTGAAATGGAGCGTTTATTGCCTGGTCAGGCGACACAGTCTCACTTAAAGCCAATCCGGGACTGTGCGCCTCTCAGTGGCCTGGAGGGGCTTATAAAACATTCGAACAAAGAGAGGAGGAGTTTTGCTAACGTGGGTACAAAAGTAGATTACATTGGTTAGTATTTTAAAGATCTCTTGCATCCATTGGAGGAGTTGACTTTGGGAGGGTCTAAAGCCGGATGGTGGTGGTCGTTCCCTAATATGGATAACATAGGTTACAGAAAGGCACGTTTTACTTTTTTTTTTTTTTTTTTTTTTT